>BPLR01017439.1:0-111051 GCA_021605095.1 Caerostris extrusa
TGAACCATTACAAACATCCATGGCACCGTCGGACTCGAACCCGACACCTGTGGCATCAAGCACCAGAGTTCTAGTCACTAGTCATGGCAAATGGGAGATATTTTAACCGTGCATATAATTATGTTTTTTAATTGCTTAATAAAATTAATTACAAAAACTGATTAAAATTAAACGATTATTTACACTTTGGCACACGAAAGCATTTTTTACATTAAACATGGCAGTAATTCTTCATACTGTGAAGCTGTTATAAAACATTTATAATCGGGAATAAGATCTGATTTTTGAGAGCTGTCCCATTGTAAAAACACATTTTATATTTTCAAAACTTATGTAGTAGTTGTAAACCAAGCGCTTATGAGATGAAACCCTAAGAATTTTACTTACCCTTTTCAAAATTTTGTAAAACAGGTGCATATCTTTATCTTACATCTCTTGTACTTAAACTCATATATAGTATAGGTTTTGTGGTTTTCAGGCACATTCTTCTGTGGAGAAGGCCGGCCTGATTGGCTTGGTGAAGATGCTACTTAGAAAGTGATTCTGATCTCAGCATGAGGGGTGACGCTCTCATAGCGGCTATTCGGAGGGACAGAGAAAAGGGCCTCATTCCTTTCTTTGTATGAGTTTCAATGTTTTACAACATGATACATCAACATTGATGCATTTCAATGTTTTACAGAGATACATCAACATCGATACATTTCAATGTTTTACAGCATGATACATAAACATTGATACATTTCAATGTTTTAAATGTTTAAAAGCAAGTTTAATTCAATGTTTTGAAATACTTGATACATCAACATTGATACATTTCAATGTTTACGAGCAAGTTTAATTCAATGTTTTACAACATGATACATCAGCATTGATACATTAAAAATGTTTACGAGCAAGTTTAATTCAATGTTTACAACATGATACATCAGCATTGATACATTTCAATGTTTACGAGTCAAGTTTAATTCAATAAACTTTTACAGCATGATACATCAATTTGATGCAAAATTTCAATGTTTCAGCATGATACATCAACATCGATACATTTCAATGTTTTAAAATGCATGATACATCAACATTGATACATTTCAATGTTTTAAATGTTTACGAGCAAGTTTAATTCAATGTTTTACAACATGATACATCAACATTGATACATTTCAATGTTTACGAGCAAGTTTAATTCAATGTTTTACAGCATGATACATAATTGATGCATTTCAATGTTTTTACAAATGATAGATCAACATCGATACATTTCAATGTTTTACAGCATGATGATCAACTTAATTGATACATTTCAATGTTTTAAATGTTTAAATAATTTAATTCAATGTTTTACAACATGATACATCAACATTGATACATTTCAATGTTTACGAAGTTTAATTCAATGTTTTACAGCATGATACATCAACATTGATGCATTTCAATGTTTTACAGCATGATAGATCAACATCGATACATTTCAATGTTTTAAATGATGCATCAACATTGTACATTTCAATGTTTTAAATGTTTACGAGCAAAAAGTTGACCTTCAATGTTTTACAACATGATACATCAACATTGATACATTTCAATGTTTACGTGCAACCTTTAATTCAATGTTTTACAACATGATACATCAACATTGATACATTTCAATGTTTACGAGCAAGTTCAATTCAATAATTTTACAAATGATACATCAACATTGATATATTTCAATGTTTACGAGCAAGTTTAATTCAATGTTTTACAACATGATACATCAACATTGATACATTTCAATATTTATGAGCAAGTTTAATTCAATGTTTTAACATGATACATCAACATTGATACATTTCAATGTTTACGAGCAAGTTTAATTCAATATTTACAACATGATACATAAACATTGATACATTTCAATGTTTACGAGCAAGTTTAATTCAATGTTTCCAACATGATACATTTTGTTTTATTGATACATTTCAATCTTTTACAGCATGGATACATCAACACGATACATTTCAATGTTACATGGGAGCATGTAATACATCAACATTGATACATTTCAATGTTTTAAATGTTTACAGCAACTTTATCAGAATTTTTAAAAACTGTTAGAAATATACATTCACGAGAAATTATACATGGTTCAGGTTTCAAGGATATTGTTTAATTATTTTTACAACATGATACATCAACATTGACAAAGTCATGGGATAGCAAGTTTATTCAAATGTTTTCAACATGATACATCAGCATTGATACAGGTATAAATGCGCAGTGCAAGTTTAAAAGCAGAGCTTTCATTTCTGTTCTTATTGAAATACTTATTTCCTTTATCTATAAATGATGTAAGCACGACGGGAATTAACAGACTTGAACGCGGAATGTATAGTTGGAGCTAGACGCATGGGTCATGCCATTTTTAAAAATTTAGGGAATGAAAATTCCCAGATCCATTGTTGAATCAAAAAGTTGCCGATTATGAAATTTCAGGCAAATAAATCCCACCATGGACAGCGCAGTGGTCGACCGCCTGCATATAACGACCGGAGACCGGCGCGATGTCTGCAAAGAGTCGTAAATTCTGACAGATACTTTAAAGCAACACTGCGTCAAATAACCGCAGAAATCAATGTGGAACAAAAAAAACTTGAAGTTAGAACTGTGGGGAGAAATTTGGCTTTCCGAGTCTTATAAAAGAAGACCGACTCGAGTGCCTTTAATGTAAACAGTAAACGACATCGATTGCAACCTCCTAATTGTCGGTTGGTCCCTAGATGAATGTAAAACCGTAAATGACCTGGTCCGATGAGTCACGATTTCAGTTGTAAGAGCTGATGGTAGGGTTCGACCTGGCGCAGACCCCCGAAGCCATGGACCCAAACTGTCAGCAAGGCATTGTAAATGCTGGTGGTGGCTAATTGTAATCGTGTGGGCTTTTTTTTCATGGAATGGACTTGGTCCTAAATGCGACTGTAATGAACATTGAATTGGAAATGCTTATGTTCAGCTACTTGGAGATCAATTGCAGCCATGTCCATGGACTTCATGTACCCAAACAACGATGGGATTTTTATGGATGACAATGCGCCATGTCAATGAACCTTAAGCTGTAAATGATATGACCTTTAAGAAATAATTGTAAATGACCAACGAATGAACCTTAATTGCCAAATGATATGCCTTTTTTGAATGAAGCTCCAAGAATTAAAAATTTTTTATTGGAACATCTCTTTTTTTATTGCCCAAAATACATACTGAGATTACATAGGAGCATCGTAAGACTATGCAAGCTGTAAAACTGAACAACCCTAGAAAATCAAAATTACAACGACTTTATCAGAATTCCATGCCACGTTCGAAATATACTGCACTTCGCCGGGCGAAATTATTGGTTCACGATTTCAAGGATATTGTTTCCCTTATTTTGTCAATACAGTGTAAAATGTTCTTCCATTTTTTTGCAAAATTTACTTGAATACTGTTTAAATTTTTATAGGTATGTGCTACCTTAGGTACAACTGGTGCTTGTGCGTTTGATAATTTAAAGGAAATAGGAGTTATATGTAAGTAATATTTAAAACCACCTTGGTCCAAACTTATTACAGCTCCAATTTGGAATTTTTACTTTCGTTAATCTAAAAAAATAATAATAAATAAACCTTCTTATGCTACATTGGAAGAGAGGAAAGAAATAATTTTTTAAAACATTTCTTTGAAAAAAAAATAAATTTTTTTTTGTTATTTTATATAGTTGTTTGTATTTTCTACGTTTTATTTGGTATTCATTAATTCACCAGTTGACGATAGTACTTTTCGTTGTAAAATACCCGTGCAAAGACATTGCGCATGTGCGAGTCATAATGAATCGATCTAGTAAAAAATGGTTCAGATAGAAAAATTAATTTTCGGGATAAAAATTTTGCAAAAACAAAATTCAAGTGTTTGATATTTCAAAACAATGTTGGAAAATGTATAGCAGAGTACTGAGGGGGAACGATGGTTGGTGTTAATTGGTTATTGTTTTACTGGGCGAGTGATTGCAATTATGATACAATATGATTCAAATTTATATCTATAATTATTTTAAATAATGAAAATACATACTTGAATTGAACAATATTCATCTGTAATTACACTTTTTAACAATATGGAATTTTAGTAAACGTTCAAATTGTGAGAGATTCTCCCGCTTACATGATGACACATATTTAGCAGAAGCAATTTGCAACATGCTTTTGGAATGATATTAACTTCCGATTGAATATTATTCAGGAGTTCAATATTGTGTGTGGAGGTGGGGTAACTACATATATACGCTATTTCAAATAGTTGTTTAAAGCATAAAAAATACCACAAGACGAAAATTTGTAGATTTATTTTTTTATTTTCTGCAATTACTTCTATTTTTAGGCTTACCATTTTGATGCATGTTACAACACCAATCTATCTATAATTCTTCGTTGTTCTATCGATAACAACACCAATCTATCTATAATTCTTCGTTGTTCTATCTATAGTTGTGTTACTAATTTCTTTCCCAAACTCAATCCATGCTTAATTTTGAAATAAGGTTCACGATAAAATTCTTTTCACCTAACAGCATAGCAACATGATGAAATAATGGCTTTTTTTATGCATACGTTAGTGTAATAAAACTTAAGGCTACATGCTGGATTTAGAATTATTTAGAACATGAATTGAAATAAGTTCACCCGTAGTTAAAAAGTAAGTATATGCTTTCAGTTATTAAAAATTAATTAGTGAATTTCTTGGGTATATTGACTTTTGAGTTATATGGTAAAAGATTCTATAAGGTACAAATCTCGTTCGGTTTTAGCATGCATGTGCAGAACTTATCGGTAACCCTTTCAATAGAAGAGATGTAATTTGTTGTACCATGTTTTCTGGGCCTCTGCTGAAGCATTTGTTTAAGACATCGAGAATATCACACATGTAGTATAATCGAAACTTGTATTGGATGGAACATTTACGAAATGCTTCACCATCCAATCACACTTGGCCTATAGGTTCGCAGACGTTGGAATACGATAACCACCAAAGACTGCAATAGATGAATTGAAACTAAAGTCTGAAACCTTGAGGACTTATTACCTACTAATTATTGTAAATGTAATCCAGTTTTTAACATGATGTAAGCAATGTTCTAATTGCTATATTAAGTTCTGGTTACATTGTCCCATTATGCATTTAAAACATTTATCATTTCACTCTAGATTTACATATTTATTACTGGAAATCTTATTTTTGTAAGTAAAATATATGTCAACTGAATTTTTTCTTAATGTTGTAATTTTAATGATTGTATTGCAATATAATACACAATTTCTGTACTTATGGGAAAAAAAAAACATTCGTCATTGAAAAAAAGATATTCTAATACAGTTGTACATAAGATACATAAGATATTTTAATACAGTCTAAATAAAACAAATGTATTTTAAGTGCATTTGTGTATTTTTTTAACATCCTTTTTCTAAAAACAAATGATGCTGAAAAATCAAACAAATGTATTTGGCTTAATGACGTTGGTTCAAGAATTATTTTGGAAAGTTAATTAGAAACAAAAAAATAAAAATTGATTTATTTAAACTTATTAATAAAGATGTAATACATGTCTCACTTCTATCTGTATATTAATTATGCTGATGTCATAATTATTACTTATAAATTATTATCTATCTATTTTTTGCTCTGCCTTGTATTAATATGCTAATATAAAAATCATTTCGATATAATTGTCTCATTGTAGGCGAAGAAGAAAACTTATGGTTGCACATAGATGCAGCATACGCAGGCAGTGCGTTTGTTTGTCCGGAGTTCAGGCACTGGTTAGATGGTATTGAATATGCCGATTCCTTCGCTTTCAACCCTTCCAAGTGGTTGATGGGCATTTTGACTGCACCGCCATGTGGTAAGACCATTTGCGAAAAATAAAATTAAAATTGATATCTAAAAAATTTAAACTATTTGATGGTTGGAATTGTACTTCCCCCATGTTAATTCTCAATATGCAAGAAGAAAGTCAAAATAGCTTTATAGTATACAAAATGAGATGGTATTTAAGACTTATTTTGTAGCTTAAGCTGACATTTTTTGGGGTTTTTTTTTTTTTTTTAAATCTGAATCATTCTGAAATATAAATCGATCATTTTTTTTTGAGAAGTAACGTGAATAATATTAAAAAAAATTAAATTTAAAGATTTAATTGAAAAACTGATTCTTATTTGCATAGTTTAATTTGTCTTAAAAAAATTTAAGGTCAGGAATTCTTCCCTGTAATTTTATGAACGTTTTTTGTAGAAATGTTTAAAAATCTTTTAGGATAAAATTGAATGAAAATAATTGTTAGATGAAAAATAAAAATATGAATTTTTATTCTTCATTTTCATACAAATACTGAATGTCATCCTACATAATTTTTATAATTTTTTAAAAACATTTTTTTTTTCTTATGTATTTTAAATCCTGTTATTAAATTTTTGTTAATTCCTTCACAGAATACACTTAAATGTTATCCATAACATTATGTGATTTATGTATCTTTCATCATTATCTGAATGTCAGTTTTAACAATTTTACTCAAATAAGTTAATATCTTTGCAGGGTCAAGAATAGTGAAAGCCTCCATAGGACGTTTAACGTTGATCCTTTGTATTTAAAACATGAAAATACAGGTAAAATGTCATGCTTTTTTCTTAATTTTTCTTTTTATAATAAACGTGATATAACAAAAACAATAGTTTTAGCATTTTAATCGCAAATAAAAGAAAATTTCAAGCATTATGCAAAATAAACTTTTAATGCATTTTTCAATATAAATAGTAATTGAATGTTTACACCAATGGTTTCCAAATTCATTTGTCCGGCTGCCCTATTTTCTGGGGGAAAATATAATATTCAGCTTTTCCCTAGAAAACAACCTTTTCAATACCGAATATAAAGATGTATAGATGCATAAAAGAACACATTTTTAATACACACACATATATATATATATATATACATATGTACCTCATTTTAAATTCTAGTAAATAAAGCTGGTTTCAATAAGACAACATATTTCTTGAAATTAATCGTATTATTTGCATTACACATAAAATGAAGATAATAAATATTAAGAATAATACTAACGATCTTAATGAGAAGGATAAAACAGGTTCGTTGATAATCTAACCAGGTTATGCAACAATAATATATAAACCGTAATAATATATATATATATATATATATATATATATATATGTATATATATATATATATATATATTTATATGTATATATATATGTATATATATATATATATATATATATATATGTATATGTATATATATATATATATATATATATATATGTATATATATATATACACTGAGGTGACAAAAGTCATGGGATAGCAATATGCAAATTTTCAGATGGCAGTAGCATCGCGTAGAACAGGTATAAATGCAGTGCTTTCCCAGTGCTTTCATTTCTGTTCAAATTCATGTGAAGAGGTTTTGACGTGATGATGACCGCACGACGGGAATTAACAGACTTTTGAACGCGGAATGTTAGTTGGAGCTAGACGCATGAGTCATGCCATTTCGAAATCGTTAGGGAATTCAACATTCCCAGATTCACTCTGTCAAGAGTGTGCCGAGAGTATGAAATTTCAGGCATAACACTCCACCATGGACAGCGCAGTGGTCGACCGCCTGCACTTAACGACCGAGACCGGCGACGTCTGCAAAAAGTCGTAAATTCTAACAGACAAGCAACACTGCGTCAAATAACCGCAGAAATCAATGTGGGACTACAAGGGACTTGTCTGTTAGAACTGTGCGGAGCTCGGCTTTCTTGGGCTATTCCAGCAGAAGACCGACTTGAGTGCCTTTACTGACAGAAGGACATCGCTGGCAGCGACTCTCGTGGGGCATGAGCATATCGGTTGGTCCCTAGATGAATGGAAAACCGTGGCCTGGTCCGATGAGTCACGATTTCAGTTGGTAAGAGCTGATAGTAGGGTTCGAGTGTGGCCCAGACCCCACGAAGCCATGGACCCAAACTGTCAGCAAGGCACTGTTCAAGCTGGTGGTGGCTCCGTAATGATGTGGGCTTTTTTTTCATGGCATGGACTTGGTCCTCTGGTGCGACTGGACCGAAACATTGACTGGAAATGCTAATGTTCAGCTACTTGGAGATCACTTGCAGCCATTCATGGACTTCATGTACCCAAACAACGATGGGATTTTTATGGATGACAATGCGCCATGTCACCGGGCCACAACTGTTCGCGATTGGTTTGAAGAACATTCTGACACCAACGAATGATCTGGCCACCTAGATCGCCCGACATGAATCCCATCGAGCTTTTATGGGAGTCATCGAGAGGTCTGTTCGTGCCCAAAATCCTGCACCATCAACGCTTTCACAATTACGGACGTCTATGAGACAGCATGGCTCAATATTCCTGCAGAAGACTTCCAACGACTTGTTGAGTCCATGCCACGTCGAGTTGCTGCACTTCGCCGGGCGAAAGGAGGGCCGACACGATATTAAGAGGTATCCCCAGTGTATAATATATATATGTGTATATATATATATATATATGTGTGTGTGTATATATATATGTGTGTATATATATATATATATATAATATATATATATAAATTAGGTCTGATGGACAAGTGACTAGAGCCCTGGAGCTCGGTACCACAGTTTTCGAATCCGCCGGTGCCGTGAATGTTTGTAATGGCTCAAAACTCATTTTAAAAGTCTCCGGTCTGATATGACAATGGAGAGACAAACCAGATGGTTAGGCGTAGGGCTAACAAACTTAACCCGTAAAAAGAAAAAGTTCTTCTGTTTCGAAATCTGCCAGTAGGTAAAAGAGGCATGGTCTGTTGAGCCAAATATGATGGTGGTGATGATGATGATATAATATAAATTTTGGTAACAAATTTGTGTCGCAACTAAAGCTACATTCAACATATGAAGAAGGAAATGCAATTAAAAACGTTTCTATTACAGACCATAATACAGGAATTATTGTAGGTGTGTGATTTTTCAGCCAGAATCGTCTTTATGAATCATCGAAGAATAGTATTAACGTTTTTTCCCGTTATCCTTTCCCACGCCTTAAACGCCCCCTTATCCTTTAAGGATGATGGGGTATCCCACTGGAAACCGTAATTTACACAATGAGTGAATATTAACAGAATTCGAAAGAAGTTGCTATGAATTCGTAAAACATTCATTAATTTTGTAAGTGATGAATTATTATTATGAAAATAATGAGAACAAAATTAGCAGTATAAATTTGTGAAAACTTAAAAACGTGCTTAATAAAATGCTGATTTTTCAGTATTTAGAAAAGAAATTCAAATGTTTTTGGGTATTGACGAAATATTTAATTGCTAATATGAAAGTAAAATAAATTTTAATACTACTCTCAATTTATTTTAACATTAACAGCTTTGCAAAAGTAAAATATTTTCTTTAAAGTTTTTTTTTACATTTGTTAATAATGCCTAATTCATTTAAAGATCTTTCACAAAAATAATAAAATTCAATGCTTTCCAATGCCTCTACTCTGTGACGCATATATTCTACTCTAACTTTACTTTACAATCCGGTGGTCATGCATTTAGACACAAAATACCTTTTTAATTCACAGCATTTTGTGTTTTAAGTTTTCTTAATATTAATATTGAAGGGAAAAATAGCTAATTTTCCTACATATATTTTAATTCTACGAATTCTAGAACATACTGACAGACCCTGAGACTAGCTGTACCTTTGCAGAAGCAAAAACAAACGATCCTTTACTGGAATAGCAGGCGAAAAAAAAAGGGAACTTTCTAAGAAAAACCCGAAAAATGTACATAAATGACTTTTTATATTAGAAGAAACTCAGCTTGCTAACATCTCTACTTTACGTTACTGCTATGTATAGTTTTTAATATATAATTAGTGTCTTTGAAAAATTAGTTTAAATGCATTAATATTAACTCTGAATTGGAAAAAAAATAGTTGAAATCATTGGATATATTTATCTAGTCATTGAAATCAAATATCTATTATAAATGATAATATATATATAGTAAAAATTAGACTTAATAAAGATCTAGTCTAGATTAAGATCTAGTCTGATAAAGATTAGACTAAAAGATCGTTGTATAAAGATGTCGTCGTTGGATAAAGATCTAGTCTAATCTAGATCTTTATAAACGATCTTTTAAAAATTGAAGTAGTAAAAATTTAACATTCTGTCTGTAAATTATATCAAGAGTTATTTAATTAAAATTTATCATTTTAAATTAAATAATTTACAGACAGAATGTGAAATTTTACTACTTAAATTTTTAAAGATCGTTTATATAAGTTATTTTAGTTTTTTATTGAATCGAATTCAACTTAAAAATTTAAAGGAAAAAAAAAATTCCGAAAACACAAACCAAATAATTAATAAGATTTATAATAAATAGTTAATTAATAATGTTTAAAAAATATTTCTTACAATTATTTTTCACAAATGTACTTTTATTTATAAAAGCTTTTCAAACATTACAGGTCTTGCTGTGGATTTTTACAGTAAGTGCTTTTAACTTTTCATTTATATGCCTGCATTTGATAAACCTGTTGCATGTAGGTTTTAGAAACAGGCCGTTTTTAAATATAATTCATAATAAGGAATAAATTTTTATAAATTTATAATAGGGCTGGAATTCATAAAAATCATATGCAGACATAAATTTCATAGCCCATACTTCATGTCTCATTTTGGTATTATTTAATGATCAACAGGAGAGTTTTTTAAAAAATTCCAAATTTTATTGGTTCCCATAACTATTCAGACAGTTGCTATTTTATTACGATTATATTCTAAAACAAACTAATGGAGTTAAATCCCAAATAAAAATGATGCATTTCTTTTATTTTGTTTCGTATGATATGAAGACTTATTTATAATGACTTTTTAGTTTTGTGCAGAATTATAAAGACAGCTGAGTTTTTCACAAAATAAAAAAGTCACATTTAATTAAGGCGCCAATCTTGGCGAAATATTGATTTATATTCTGGCATACTTTCTGCAGTATTTTTCAAATATGCAGGATCAAGTTTTTTCATCCAATTCTACATTAATTCTTTTTGTAAATCTTGAAAGTAAAACAGATTTATTCCCCAAAAAAAATTCCCTTGCAATACATCCTCAAATATTTTCTATGATGTTTAGACCGGAAAAAATCTGAAAGCAATGTCAAAGAAGTGATATGGTGTTTTTACATCATCTTATTTATTGATTTAGAAATTTGGCATGATATTCCATCTTGTTCATGGAATTATGTACCTTTGTACAATCTTGTTCATTAAATTATGTACCGTTGTACAATCTTGTTCATTGAATTAGATGCCATTTTACGGCTTGTTCATGGAATTATGTACCATTGTACAATCTTATTCATGGAATTATGTAGCATTGTACAATCTTATTCATGGAATCATGTACCATTGTACAATCTCGGTCAAGGAATCGTGTACCATCGTACAATCTTGTTCATGGAATTATGTGGAACAATGTGCTAAATGTTACAAGTCTAACATTTGAAAGTACCAGAGGCATTTTAAAATTTTAAAAGGAATTGCAAAACAAAGAAATTTAAGAACTATTGTTCTAGATTAAAACATTTACCGTCTGAAAATGTCAACTTTACAGTTCTCATTGCACTCCAATCCATTTATTTTAGCCACTCTAAATATTGCCCGATGTCTATTCATCAAAAATAATTTTTTATTCATTCGAAAATTTTATGATGTTCAATCTATTTAAACACATAGCATTATTTAAATTTTATATTTAATGAAATTAAATTTTAATCATTTTTATTTTAATTTGCTTTTGTGAGTAGAATAGTTTCATTTAAATAATCTTATTGCAATTTATGTTCAATCTACTTCAACGTAATTAACAAAAGCACGTTTCCATTCTATTACTGCTTTCTTGCTATTTAATTATATTGGAAAAATATTTCGTCATTTCATGACATTTCAATTACATTGGATCAATAAACAACATAAAAAATAAACTTAAACAAGGTTGTTTTACCCAATCTCATTTTTTGCTAGTGTACAATAATAAAGATAGCTACGATAGCTACGAGCTACGCTACGATAGCTACGAGCTCTAGTTTCTACGATAGCTATGATAAATTCTATTATTGAATACAAAGAAAATTTAAAAAATAATAATAATTTAATATAATTATTTAAATTATTGATCTAAATTTTGTAATATCATGCATTTTAATCAGTGGAATATCTTCTTCGATGTTACTTAATGGTAAAATAATTTTTTTACCTGAATTCTGTCGAAATTGAGTGAGTTATAAACAATGCTTTATTTACCAAGAAATTTCCCTTTCAAAAGATTCATTTTTAAAATTACAAATTCTTTCGCAAGGAAAAGTTTGGGAGACAATTGGGGATGACTGGAAAAAAAATTTACTGAACAAATTCAAAAAAAGTTTGTTGCCAATTTTAGATTAAGAACAGAACTCGACTGCCTGGCCGAATATCTGGCCAAAACAGGGAATGTGAACTCTGATATATGTAAGACAGAGAAAATGAATAAGGTTCATTTACTTGTTAGCTCGGGACTGGACACTAACTTGCAACAGAATGGTGATTTGTGTACTCTTTACTGCAGGGCCAGAGAAAACATGTCCTGATCACACGGACTTTTACTATGGTGCTTCTAACTTTTAATTTTTATCTTTACAACACTTAACTTGTTTTTAACTATTTTTAAAGAATTTTGGTCACTTTTATTAAGAACGTCTGGTCTTTTCCCTTTGCAATTTTGATTTGTTTATATGTTCGTTTTGTTTCCACGATAAGTGACCAAATTTGTAGGGATTGAATTGTAATAAAGACATAGGTAAAAACAATAACAAGTTCTTCTACATTAAACTTTTTTTTTTTTTTGAAATAGAAAGTAATCTAAAACTAGAAAATAATTAAAAAAAGAAAAAGAATAACTATTATGATAAAAGGATTGATCAAGGCATGATTGATTTTTCAAATAAAACTGCTGAAGTTGAAAAACATAATTAAAATTACAATAAATGCTTTATAATTTAATTTCATTTTACTAATTAAATCTACGATTTCAATTATTCAAAGCATCGTACACTTACTGTAATTTAATTGCAAAAATACTAGGATCATTTTTTAATGTGTTAATACATATATTTCAAAATTTACTTGCATTGAATTGTATATGCCGTAAAAAAAATCTTACATAAATAGTTTATAAAACTTTTTCACTTAAAATATGAACTCATTAAAATAATAAAACAGATAGAATGCATAAATAATCTTGTATTGGAATTAATATACGATGCAATTCCACATCTTTTCCATTCATTGACTAGTGAACGACCAATATTAACTTTTTTGTGCTGCCATCTATTATCCAAATTTTAAAACAATCTTAAAAATAAAATGTAAAGACATCTACTAAAGATAAGTTTAAAATAAGTTTTGAGAAGTATAACAGCTAATTTGAATAACATTTTAAGAAAAATTTAGGTTAAATATTTAGAAAATATATGAAAGGTAGTTAATAAGTCTTTATTTTATTTATTGTTATTTTTATTTTAATTTAATATCAATATTAAATCTATTTTCATGGAGAATTTTAGAAATTTTTTTCTGAAGACTTCTTTTTTAGATATTGGGACCAGATGGCGAGCCGAAGTGTTTCACGGTATACATTGTTTGCTAAGTAATTTTGTTTTGCTAATCAATTTTTGAAGATTTTTGACAAAATCCTTTAAGCTAACCTTTTTTATTTTTGAAAAACTATGACTAAAAATGAATATCAAAATTTAATATTCATTTATGATTGTTTGATATGATAAATTTATCCCTTTAATTTATTAATTCCAACAAAAACGAATGCAATTTTAAATTAATGTTTTATTTAAAATGTTTTATTTTAAAAATCTAAAATTGTTGGGTATTTCACAGAAATTAATTTTAATGCTATAGTTCTTATTTGTAGACATAAGTACAAAATTATAATATGATTAAATTAAATTTTGACGAAATCGGAAAATTATAAAACATGTACTTTTATAGATTTATTTTAGTAATAAAAATATTTCTGAAAAAAAAATAATAAAATAAAGCCTACTTTTTTCTTATCTTTAAAGATTTTATTTTTAAATAAGTTACAATAAATGTGATTTTTATTTTACGACTTTTCGAATTTAATAAAAATTCTTTTAATTTCTCTTAAGAAGGTAACTTGAAGTAGGTTTTATAATGTGGATAGAAAAGTGAAATAGCTTTTTAAGTTAAAAAAAGTACATAAAATATATAAATAAACTGTATCTGAAAATACATTTCTACCTTGAAGAATTTAAGAGAAACACTCAGAAGAAAAGGATCTACTTAAAGAGCTATTTTGTGCTGCCATCTATGAAGTAATATCAGAACTAAATATTTCCAAAGCATCTCGCCACTTGATATCTGTCAAGGAATTTTATTTAATTCTCGTGAAATGATGCTGCTTGGCAATAATTTTGTCAGATGAAATATTTTTAATGGCACATTGTTAAAAATAATTTGAGCGTTTACTTTACTTAAACAACTATATAATCAAGGTATGATTATCCGCAGTTTTTCTCAGATAAAGCCACAGTCCACTCAAGGATGTGGGGAGGGGTAGAAGAACTGAAGTAACAAAAATATCAATATCAAAATATTTGTGATTATTTAGAGTTATCTGATTGAACAATCTAAATAATTGCTGTAGTTTTTCCAATGTCAGGAACTTCATTATAAGATGATTTGTAAGATTGAATAATAGTAGAATTGACACAATATAGGGATAACCATGCGGGTTTGTTACAGTACCAAGATAAGAAGAAGAAGAAAAAAAAAAAAAAAAAAAAAAATTCGGCAAATAATCCTCTACCAAAATATATTCAGAGGTAACCATTTCATAGGAAGATATTCGGAAAATTCTACTCAAACTGTTCTCTTGTCCGTACCAATGTGGCAGTATTCCCCAACTTGACTAATTTTTGAAAGTTACTGTAGTGAATATCACCAGTAGAATCGAGCCTTTTTATCCTTTTGTTAGATTTATCATTGTGTCATGAGTGAGCTATATTATCAATATTCATTATCATTATTCATATATTATCATTATCATTTTAGCTATGCTATCATTATGCCATGAGTGAGCCATATTTGACCATGAATTTTCATAATATTGATAACTGTTTTAATTTATATTAACAAAGTCCATATTTATAATGCATTGATTGAAACTATGTATATACAAGGCTATTACATTAAGATTAGTGGTTTTGCTTATTAAATATTAATATTCGTTAATTAAAATTCAATATTATAATATATAAAATACTTTATTTCCCATTAGCACTGGCAAATATCCTTGAGTAAGAGATTTCGTGCATTGAAGCTATGGTTTGTCCTTCGAAATTATGGAATAAAAGGTTTGCAAGAGCACATAAGACACGTAAGTACCACATTTTATTTTTATTAAAACTTTTTAATTAGTACGAATTATAAAATACTCTGTATGGAATATAATCGATTACCGCCGCAAAAAAATTCTAATTGGTTAAAGCATACTAAAAAGTGTGTCAAAGCGGAAATTATCTAGTTATATCAATAGCTAAAGAAATGACTACGCTAATCTATTTTTAAAATAAAATTTTGTTCCCGACAACTTTTGATTGATTTAAAAAAAAATTTTTTGTTGGTTATTACATAAAGTATGAACATATTTTCCTGGTATTGAATCCATGGCGTCAAAGAAAAACAATGAAGCTAACAAAAAATATGAATATAATTTATTTAAAGCATTATTTATTCTCCTTGTGCACCATGAGAAGAAAGCTTTCATTTAAAATATACAATAAATATAAAGTATAAAATATTTAAAGCACTATTTATTTTCCTTGTGCACCATGAGAAGAAACTTTCATTTAAAATATACATAAAACATGTATAAATATAAAGTATAAAATATTTAAAGCATTATTTATTCTCCTAATGCACCATAAGAAGAAGTTTTCATTTAAAATATATATAAAACAGGTTTTGCTATGACTTGTGAATTGCCAATACCAATACATGTGCTCGGTTTCTAATTTAAAAATTTTCATGACTCTCTAGCTGAATATCATTTGCGTATATCATATGAATTTAATTTCACATTTACGTGAATTTTAATAAAAATGAATTAAACACATTGAATCTTTAGAGATCTACATTGGATAATAATCTCCTTTTAAGTCTCTAATACAAATTCTACCCAGCATAAAAAAAAAAAAATGTTCGCACATAATTCATTCAAATTCACCCAGAGGATTTTACTTTTCTTCTTTGTGCCACTTATTTTAACAATCATTCATTTAATATGTGTTACTCTACGATATTGCAAATAATTTGGGGTCAATTTCAAGGGAACCCATAAACTAAGACTTGCCTAATATGATATTCAAGGAAAAACAACAAGCTAAATCTCACAAGATGTTAAACTTGAACTTTCCTTAGTGAAGCGTAAAATTCGTCATTTTTAAGTCTTGCCTTTAATAAATGTACGAAGGTTAATCGGAAAATGAGTTCCGTGATTATGTTAAAAGAACAGAAGTTGGATGTCAACATATATTAGCAATTGAGACCCAATTTTTCCACATAATCAGCCCGTATATTACGAGCTTTATCATAACCGGTTTCAGGTGTTTGTATGCAGTATCAAAGAAGATACTGTACTGTGAGATTTACCCTGATATTTAAGATATCATCATTAAAATGCTGCCACCTCAAAAAAAAAAAAAAAAAAAGATCCTTCAAGAATAAGTAAAGGATAAAGGTGCTAGATCAGACCTATGAACTAGATTAGATGGTTGATTTGTACCCAACCAAATTGATTTCGTAATTTATTTGTTCATTTGTTCCTACAAAAAGTGGATGGTTGATCTAGTCGGCGGTTGAATCATTTTAGGTGAACTCGTGAATCATTTTGATTGTCTAATTTTTCAATTGTTCATTATTATATCACAGTACGTATCACAGAGATTTGTCTACGGATTTTAGTTGCCCCTACATTCTATGGACATTAAAAGCTAATTAAAGAACGAATAACACAGTCATTTAGCCCCTCTATCGTTTTGAACATCACACAAAGTGGCAGAGCAGCACCTTGTCTCAGATGCGGGAATTATAACGTTCAGAACTTTTTTCCGTGCAAACCTCGTGTTTTACAAAACTGCACGAAAAACAAAAAAAGCCCCACGCCGTAAATCCATAGCGGTTTGATGGCCAATGAGCTAGCACTCTGTTCTTTAGTAACATAGGCTTCAGGTTCGAATTCTAACAGTGGAAGGGTTGTTTGTCCCTATATTCTATGGACATTAAAAGCTAATTAAAGAACGAATAACACAGTCATTTAGCCCCTCTATCGTTTTGAACATCACACAAAGTGGCAGAGCAGCACCTTGTCTCAGATGCGGGAATTATAACGTTCCAGAACTTTTTTCCGTGCAAACCTCGTGCTTTACAAAACTGCACGGAAAACAAAAGCCCCACGCCGTAAATCCATAGCGGCTTGATGGCCAATGAGCTAGCACTCTGTTCTTTAGTATCATAAGCTTCAGGTTCGAATTCTAACAGTGGAAGGGTTGTTTGTCCCTATATTCTATGGATATTAAAAGCTAATTAAAGAACGAATAACACAGTCATTTAGCCCCTCTATCGTTTTAAACATCACACAAAGTGGCAGAGCAGCACCTTGTCTCAGATGTGGGAATTATAACGTTCAGAACTTTTTTCCGTGCAAACCTCGTGTTTTACAAAACTGCACGAAAAACAAAAGCCCCCACGCCGTAAATCCATAGCGGCTTGATGGCCAATGAGCTAGCACTCTGTTCTTTAGTATCATAAGCTTCAGGTTCGAATTCTAACAGTGGAAGGGTTGTTTGTCCCTATATTCTATGGATATTAAAAGCTAATTAAAGAACGAATAACACAGTCATTTAGCCCCTCTATCGTTTTGAACATCACACAAAGTGGCAGAGCAGCACCTTGTCTCAGATGCGGGAATTATAACGTTCAGAACTTTTTCCGTGCAAACCTCGTGTTTTACAAAACTGCACGAAAAACAAAAGCCCCACGCCGTAAATACATAGCGGTTTGATGGCCAATGAGCTAGCACTCTGTTCTTTTAGTATCATAGGCTTCAGGTTCGAATTCTAACAGTGGAAGGGTTGTTTGTCCTATATTCTATGGACATTAAAAAGCTAATTAAAGAACGAATAACACAGTCATTTAGCCCCTCTATCGTTTTGAACATCACACAAAGTGGCAGAGCAGCACCTTGTCTCAGATGCGGGAATTATAAGGTTCCAGAACTTTTTCCGTGCAAACCTCGTGCTTTACAAAACTGCACGAAAAACAAAGCCCCACGCCGTAAATCCATAGCGGCTTGATGGCCAATGAGCTAGCACTCTGTTCTTTAGTATCATAAGCTTCAGGTTCGAATTCTAACAGTGGAAGGGTTGTTTGTCCCTATATTCTATGGATATTAAAAGCTAATTAAAGAACGAATAACACAATCATTTAGCCTCTATCGTTTTTAAACATCACACAAAGTGGCAGAGCAGCACCTTGTCTCAGATGTGGGAATTATAACGTTCCAGAACTTTTTTCCGCGCAAACCTCGTGTTTTACAAAACTGCACGAAAAACAAAAGCCCCACGCCGGAAATCCATAGCGGTTTGATGGCCAATGAGCTAGCACTCTGTTCTTTAGTATCATAGGCTTCAGGTTCGAATTCTAACAGTGGAAGGGTTGTTTGTCCCTATATTCTATGGACATTAAAAGCTAATTAAAGAACGAATAACACAGTCATTTAGCCCCTCTATCGTTTTGAACATCACACAAAGTGGCAGAGCAGCACCTTGTCTCAGATGCGGGAATTATAACGTTCCAGAACTTTTTCCGCGCAAACCTCGTGTTTTACAAAACTGCACGAAAAACAAAAGCCCCACGCCGTAAATCCATAGCGACTTGATGGCCAATGAGCTAATACTCTGTTCTTTAGTATCATAAGCTTCAGGTTCGAATTCTAACTGTGGAAGGGTTGTTTGTGAGTGGTTCGGTATTCACGTTAAATTGTAGGTCCCATTCTAATTAGCCTAACAAACCAAACCACAAATCCATACGAACATTTAAATATATTTTAAAATGCATGTCTTGCTTTTAAATATGTAGGTATGAAATATTTAATATTTGACGGTTTAAATAAATTAGCTGAACATATTTTTTGATAAAATTTTTTATTTAATTGGATGTTTTAGATTATGATGGACCTGATGGGCCGAGTCGTGCTCTGGGGCTCAATGCCAAGGTTTCGGGTTCCAGTCCCTGGCGATGCTATGGATGCTTATGGTGGTTCGAAATCCACTTTAAACCCTAGTTCCCGGTCTAATATGAATTTAGAGCGTTGGACATAGGACTGACAACATTGCCCCGTAAAAAAGAAAATATCTCATTTTTCGGAATCTGCCAATAGGCCTTGCCCCTCCATGGGGCTGTTGCGCCATTGAAGAAGATTATTATAAATTTATACAAAGTTGGCTCAAAAATTCCGCTGTGTTTTTAAGTGTTATAAAATTTCTATTGCTTTACAATAACTTTACAATATGTTTTTACTTTAAGGAATGGCAGTCAAGAATTTGGGAATTTACAATAGAAAAATACATCACATTTCCATGCGAGATGTTTCCTTGAATGGATAGTCCTAGATTTAATTTGACGAGGTTTTAGAAATGAAAGTTTAAGCAAATAAAAGTTAAACCTTCACATAATTGAGAGCGTTTGTGTAAACTTAAACCACTTACAGTCTTATAATTTAACAGCGTAAAGTGCATGCTTTAGAAAGAACTTATTTTGTGAAAAAAAAAAAAAAAAATCAAGTTTATTGATAAGACTCAATATTTCATGTTTCAAATATATATATATATGCCTTAAACTTATTTTCTTATTCTTACATTGAATAAAATTGATGAATAATAAAATAAGCTATTAATTATTAAAATCTTGACACGAATTTTGAGTCTAGCCAGTATAATTTTGCATGCAAAATTGATTAGAATATTTTTGTCATTTTTAATTTGCAACTTATTACTTAACAGATTGTTCTTATAGTCATTTGTGACTGTTTAAAACATAATCAAGTTTTGAATATATTTTTTCCAGGGTGTGGAAATGGCAAAAGAGTTTGAAAAGCTGGTTCGGGAAGACGACCATTTCGAAATTCCTGCAAAAAGGCATCTTGGCCTCGTTGTTTTCAGAGTTAGGTGAGATTTCATAAGACAATTCTTGATACATTTCTTGTAGATCTTAGTATCAAATATTTCATATTTTAAAATAATTTGCTACTTGTCAAATCCGAAATAATTTTAAATACAAATATTGTATAATAATTGCAGCTAACATTTAAAAAAAATTGTTGCTTTATTTTACATTCTATTTACGATTCTATTTTATAACCTTCAATCATTGAAAGTATACTATCTTGTATACTTTCAATACATAGTTAAAATTTCTTTAATGTAATGAAAGAATTGCAATATCTGAATATGCAATATACATGGTTAAATGTAATTTATATGTTGCATGTTGAGAAATGTACTTCAGCGTGCAGACTTCACAGGAAATTAAGTGATGTTATATATTTCTTTGTCTTCATTTCAATTTCGATGAATGGTCTAAACGTATTGCATTTAATGAATGCAAGATGGACAGAAATATTCTTTTATCTTACAGAAGTTAACTTTGGCTACGAAGCAATACATAAACATTCCTACATCATAAAACCTTTTAAAAACAATGTAGCAGAAATGATAGCACATATTAAATTACATGCATTGTGCTAATGAAATATAATTTTTATTTACTTGATATACTATATTTTGGAATTTATACTGAAATAAAAAATAAAATTTACTTTTTTTCTGCTGGAGTTTCAACAACATGCCGTGGTATCTGTTCTTAGTAGTTTTCTCAAATTTCTATGACATTTAACTAATCCAGATAATGCACCTCCACAGGGTGAAAATGAACTCACAGAAAACTTGCTCAAGAAGATCAACTCTAGCGGCAGACTTCATTGTGTCCCGAGCTCTCTGAAAGGCCAATACGTCATTCGCTTCACTGTCACATCTCCTCAGACGACACTCAGTGATATTCACAACGACTGGGGCTTCATCCAAATAATGTGCAGCCATATCCTCAACGAATCTCCTTCGGGCAGACGACCCAGGACCATGGCAGAAATCAAGAAACGCAACCCTTCCTTCGGCACTAGTCTCCTACTTAGCAACAGCCCGATGACACCCAAGATTATGAATGGCAGCTTTGTGGCCATCTTCGAGCCAAATGAAGTCATCAATGAGTTCCTGGAACGGAATGGCACCCTCGATATAGCTTGCAAAGATTCGCCGGTGCTCCAGAGGAGGCTGAAAGGTTTGGTAAGAGGCACCCGACAGTTCAGTCTGGATTCCCACATCGATCTCATGGTGGCTGCACATTCCAAGTCGGAAAGGAAGAGCGTGACCTCCATCGAAGAACAGAGTTTAGGTGAAGACAGCGAGGATAAGTCGTCTTCTGAAGACGTCTCTCGATGCGACAAGTGTGGTCAAGTTATTTCTCTGTAGACATGTTAATCTATCCTTCTAATTTCGCTAAGCTTATGTATTTTAAAAAATTGCTTGCATGCCTCTTTACAGCTAATCTGAAAATAAACGTCTTGCAAAGCATGTCAATATGCTGTTTGTGTTATTGTTGTTCTGTTACCTATCTGCATCTGATCAGGTCTCTCTTGAGCAATTTTAGGAAGATATGTAAAACCCTGGGATGGTATTTCCATTAATAATACTTCTTTCTTATTGGCTATATATGTGTCCCCCATCAATTCGCAGTTACAGTTTCAGTGACAAAATATTGTTATTAGAAGATCTGTATTTTTTAAATAATAAATGGTATCAAGAGTATGAATGAAGAATTCAATCTTCCTTACTCACACAATCTATGCAGGAATTTATCAGGCTACAAATTAATGTGTCTATATCCGCAAATCGATAATGTGTCTATATGACTTATTGAAAGAAGCTTGTTTAAAGTTCGAATCATGTTACTTGAATTTATTCGAATTAAGATCAGAATACTCATGCGCCATTATTAGTAGGATCGGCTTACCGCTCGTCAGTTTATGCATACGAAGGTTAATTAGACAGCAACCTACAGTTTAAAGTGGATTCCAAACCACCACCAGGATTCAAAACTGAAGCCTATGTTACCAAAGGCCAGAGAGCTAGTCACTTCGCCATCTAGCCGCTCATAATTTGTAGGAAAAATGGAGCAAGCGTAATGATACAAGTACTCTAGGTATTATATTGATTTTTCTCGAAGTACTGACGTATAAAAAGAAATGCTTTTTGAAAAGACTTCAAATAAAACATCGCTCAGTTGCATAATATATAAAGGAACTCGCCCAAATATCGAATAACATGCACCGCAGTGCTTACTTAATGGGTGATTGTTATATATTTTGTCAGTGAGAAGTCGATTTGGTTTAGGTTGCCATTTTACGGTCATTTTTTATTGTACACTTTAGGCTAGTTTGGCTATGACTTTTCAGTTTAACGTGAATTCAGAACACCCATGCCCCAGTCATGGATTACTATTTAGCCCTCGTGTGCACAGAATGACTGTAGAGTGACAAACCAACCACTTTCAAGTGGTGAAAAAAAAAAAATGTGGGCAGAAAAAGTACCGTTTCGAACTGTAAAAGTACACATAAGCGGCCCAGTGTTGTATATACCATAAACAGCCTACCAACAGGCAATAGAGAGCAAGTTTTCCCTTCTCATGTGACTTTTAGGGATAAATTCCCTAAGTTGTGTGTCGTATGGGAGAAAACCCACCAATCTCTCACCAGGAAGCCTGATTGTCAACATAAGACGCTCATAAACACAGTCACAATTGTATCTGGTATATTGTATTAGCCACCAAAGGTAGATTCAAACCTAAACCTTCTTTAGTTGTGCACAAAAGCTGAAATTTACAATGAAAAAATAATGTTATTTTTCATAAAAAAAAGGATTAAAATTTTCTGTAAAATATAATCGAGATTTGACAATAAAATTTTGTACAGAATTGAAAGACATAAAGCTGTATAAAAAAATTTAATATACATATATTAAAAACCCAAATATCTGGAACACTGAATTCATTTTTATTAAAAGCATTCATGTAGAATATTGTAGTAGTACCTGAAATTGATTTTATTTTATAACGATTTAATTTCTAATATAGTTCAAAATAAATATATAAAAATATGACTATATTAAAGAATTATCTACAGATTAATTTTTTACTCCGTTTTTGCTTAAATTAATTTATATAATTTAAGTTAAAAGAATTAATTTTCAAAAATTAACATTAATAAAATTTATTTCAAACATTCAAGGAGATAAGAGACAACAAAGAAAATTAATTTTCATATGTTTTTTAAAAACTTTTACTTTAATAATGTCTAAAAAAAAAAAAACAAATATTTTTCTAGTTTGTTATCTTTAATAATTGAGTCATGTTCAATAAATCTTTTTTTGATGTTCCCGATTCTGCCGTAAGTTTCACAAGAAAAAATTTTGAAACCAGAATTAAAATGTTTACAAAATCCCAATCCTTTACGAGATCATTTCTGAGAAATTCGAAAGCAGAATTTCTCATTAAGCGCTCCTCGCATGTTTATTTTAACCAGTCTGGAAAGTTAGTCTAATGAAATGTCTGGATTTATGAAACCTGTTTTCACGTGCAAGCTTATCCTTCACGAAGCTCTAATAGCAAAACTCTTATTTTCATTTGGGTTAGAGTTGTAAAAATAAGACATCATACATATATTTTCGTATACTAATTAAAAAAGCAGCATTTATCATATTATTATCATATATTTATTAAAATATTTTCAAGAAATAAGCATAATATTTAAAATTCATGTAAGCAATATGCAACACTGATTCTTGTAACATGATTCAATACTTGAGAAATCCCCTATAACTTTTGAGATGTTGGGAAATGTAATGTTTGTTCACGTATTACAAAAGGCATGGCTCAGTTGTAAGATGAGTAACTAAAGTACAGGAGTATTCAGGTACAAGCCGTTTAAAAAAAGGACACTCGATGACGATTGTGACAGCATGTGTAAGCGCCTCGCATGGCTAATTAGGCTGATGGAAATTTTCCGAATTTTCTACAACAAACAAAGGAATAAAAGCAAGCAAACAACAAACGAATTAATGCAACTCTCAAAAATTCTCTCAAAAGTTACCTCTCATAAAGCAAGTTATCTTTCAAGAAGTGAAATTTTATTGAACAGATGCTTCAAACTTAAAAGTTTGTTTAATAATTAATGGCTAATAGTTTAATAGTTAAATAGTGTGAGCTCATTCAGCGACTGAAAGGCAGGGCTGTTCTGGTCGAAAATAATGCCCATGCCGATTCATTGATATTTGGGAAAATTATTATTTTTTTTACTGAAATCGGTCTGGCTGTCAATGCTGTACAGATGGTCTAACAGAGAAAGTAACTATAAATTTGGTACTTTAACAAGTGCGATGAAAAGTTCGTAGGCTGACACATAGATGGTGCTACTAGTATTAAATCCATATGATTTTTTGTTAGCCCTAACCTTCAAAAGACACGTGTATAAATTTGACAGTAGTCGCACTATTAGTATGTGAGTTATAGCATTTTTAGTGAGAGTTATAGCATTTTTAGTGTTAATCACGTGCAGTCCACTCGGCTGACTGTCGATTGGACTCCGGTGTGAAATGATGGAGCCATGTTTCATCCATTTTCCATATCGACGCAAAAATTCGGGTTTATTACGATTGAACAGCTCCAAACACTGCTTAGAATCATCAATTCGTTGTTGTTTTTGGTCGATTGTGAGCTCCTGTGCGGCACCCACTTTGAACAGAGCTTTTGCATATCAAATATTCATTCACGATATGTCCAACACGTTCCTTTGATATCTTTAGGTCTCAGCTATCTCAATCAACTTTACTTTACGGTTATCAGAAATTATTTTGGGATGTTTTCGTCGGCAACAGCCTTTTGATGTTTTCGCCATTTCGGTAACAGACTCCTGTTACTTCCATGTTCGTTTCTTTCGGATATTGAAGTTGTTACAAATTGTAGAAACTTCGTAAATCAGTGCTGTGTTCATTTTTGTACATAATATATTTTTAGCATTATAGAGTTTAGAGAAATCAGCCCGAGTGGAGAGAGGCAGAAAAATATAGGCACTTAGCTCGACTCGTTGCAAAGTGGCAATGTATAAACCAACGTGCAGGAGGGCAAAATTTCGAATCCCCTAGCGGCATTATTATAGTCACTGCTTTCAGAAACTGGGAGACTCGACGACAATTTGGACAATATGAGTAAAAGCGCCTCGCATAGATGGTCAAGTTGAATGGTGACAGTTTTCCGGATTTTCTCTCATACAACACGCATTACCCCTAAAAAGTTCTCTCGAAAGGCACTGAACTTCAATCATAATGAGGCCCCACTGATGTTTAACAAAGAGGTACTCGGGAACCTCAAGTTATAACCACGCTTCCTACGCACTGGCAAGAGCGCCCCTTTGGTGTTCAGGAGAAATGGTTAGTTGGCCTACACCGGAGAGATGTAGTATATTTCGCGAGTCCTGTGCATAGCTGAGTATCGAGTTTTCGGCTTAGAAGTGGAATCCTTCCCCGAATCTATAATTATATGTCTTAAAATGTGTTAAATATTATATGTCTCTAATTGTATATGTGAAGTGTTTAAGCTTGTGTAGATAAAGCTGTGAGTCCTCCAACCTGCGCCTCAGGTATCTCAACCTAACCACACCCAATTACAATCTCGTTGCCCAACCTGAACACTAAAGGGTACAAATATGAAAATTTTCACACACACAGCTTACTTCTCGAAGAGGTGCCATTTCAGTAAATTGTTTGGGAAGATGAACCGTAAAACAGCCCTATTGAAAATAATTGTGTCCGCGTTAAAAAAATTGAATCTTTTAATCATTTAAAGAAACAATGATAAATTTTATAAACTTGTGATAAGTTTGATGTAAATATGCATTGATAAAATATCAAGGTATAAAATTTTGCATTGCAGCACATTCAAATTTTTAAAAGATAAAATGCAGATAATATACCAGGTAAGAGATGTGGTTTCACTTTGAAATTCCCCGAACAGACATGAAATTAAAATAAAAATAATAAGATGATAAGATGATAAGATGCATTTATCTAAAATTCATGAAATATGTAAAATTCAAAAGGATAAAATTTAGCAAACACATCCAGATGTAACATATTTACATATTAAAAACACATCCTTCATTTAGAATAAAAATGCACAACATAAAAATTCCCAATCTTGCAAGAAAAATGTTATATAAGTATACAAATTTTAAATTGAGTAATGCAATTTTAAAATTCTTCAAGAAACTGCTCATTGTAAAACTTTTAATAAATAGGCGCAAAATTTTACAGTTATGAAATAAAATACGAATAGGAATGCTATTTATTAATGGTGGAAGTTAGGTGAACAAGGAACATTAGAATGTTTAAATTTAAAAGCAGGGATTGACTGCAAATCTGGAAAATAATAATTATTATTAACTTTATAATTAAGAACTTCGTGTGTATTTAGAGATGGTCCCTCGTAACACTTTATGTATCTAAAGATGGCCCCATTCGTGCCTCAGTGGCAAAGTGCGCCTTTGGTGAGCACTAAGACTGAGCTTCAGTCCGGTGGCGGCTTTGTTGTAGATACTATTTAAAAAAACGTGGAGACTCGATGACGTTTGTGATGTTCAGCATCTTGCCTCGTGAGTTGGACTACCTGGTGACTGTTTCCGGGTTTTCTCCCGTACGACTTTTCTTCCATACGCATATGTGCGGGGGGTAGATCCTCCTAAAAGTCCTCCTGGAAGGCACTGCCCTCCCTCTTCAGCGTCACTGAGCCCAATCAAACCTCTACCTACGCGTACTCCATCACATCAGAAGCTGCCCCTTTCCCCTAAATTCATGAGCATATGAAATGTCCGTCCAGCATTGCAGGACACTCTGTATTAGACACAATAACAAGACAGCAAAGATGGCTCCGTTTAGCGCAATTTGCTACATTGCTGGCATTTTAGTATCAAATTATCTTATCTTAAATCATATTAGCTCGGCATCGGAAAACAAAAATTTGTTTTTCCGTTTTCTTAGTATCTTTTTTAATTTCATTTCATTATGCAATAAAATTAAATAGTGATAAATTTTATTGTAAATTGTTAAAATTGTATTTTTAAAATATTAATGTACATGAAACTGACTTTTCTGTTAAATTTTTCTGTTTCTGCCTTTTCTTTTCATTTACAAAAATGCTAAAGTGGCAAATTGAAAATGCTGTAAAAGGGTGGTTGAAATTTGCATTTTTCAATGTAGCAGGTAAAAAGCAAACTTACAAGAACAGTAAAATTTGAAAATATACTATTTTAAACATTTAGATAAAGCCATAATGTTATATATTTCAAAAATGAAAGAAGAAGAATATAGTATATTATAGATCAATCGAAAACGGAAGTTAAACAAGATTAAATATTCCTAATGAAATATCATTTTAGTACGTGACTTTTTTTCCTTCATTCAATAAATACTAATAGACTGTACATTTTGGATAATTCAGCATTTCCATGCTTCTTTCAAAAAAAATTGTTCTGTTCATTAAGAGATTAAAATGTCAAATAAAAATATAAATTCATTTGCAGATCTGCATAATATATTTAACAAATGAGAGTGATTTAAGATTTAAATGTGTTAATTTTCTTTTTATAATAAAGGAAGCAGCGTTCCCAGTTACAAACAAATCAAAATATTTGTAAATGAGTCATTTAAATTCGTCATTACTATATTTACTACATTTGATCATTACTATATTTACTACATTTGATCATTACTATATTTACTACATTTGATCATTACTATATTTACTACATTTGATCATTACTATATTTACAACATTTGATCATTACTATATTTACTACATTTGATCATTACTATATTTACTACATTTCATCATTACTGTTATTTACTACATTTCGTTTTCTATGCGAGGTTGATTATCTAACTTACACGCAAAATTTATTTTAATTTATTGTTACGACTTGAGAACTGATGGCCGAGTGACTAGCGCTTTGTTCAAGTCCCTGGCGGTGCCCTGAATGTTTGTAGTGGTTCGGAATTCACTTTAAACCGCAGGTACCTGTCTCATTTGACTGTTGGCCGTAGGGCTGACAACTCTACCTTGTAGAAAACAAAATATACCAGCGAGCAGATGGCCTTGTCCCACTATGGGGCTGTTGCGCCGATGAGGATGATGTTACAACTTATTTGAATATAATTATGAAATTAGCAGTAATTTTCCTTATTCTTTTTCCTGACAGTTTAAATTATAACTTATTTTCAATCATAACTTATTTTCATTATTTTTTAAGTTACACCAAAGAAAATTACTATTTTTATCTTCATTATAAAATATCAGAAAAAAAACATCAGTCATGCAACTAGCACGAGCATATTCTATTGTAAAGTTGTTGTTTTTAAAATTCAAAACAGCAAATGCCTTTAGAATTTAATCTCAATCTCTATAAATTTTTATTTCAATCAATATATTAATTGCCGTTCTTTAAAAAGTGCATGAAAGTAACAGTCAAAACTAGTTTTAGTAGCGATTTGACAATGTAATTGCAGCAGTTTAATTTGTAAAGAACACTTTAATATTCAGGGAGATGGGTTCTTTGAACCTTTCTGACCTAGGTTATAGTGATTAATATATTTTTAAAAAATAATTGACAGCACGAAATTATCTACCTTTTTAATAACTATAATAACATGACATTTTAGCAAGGACTTAAAAGTAAACACTGATGTATAATACTTTGGTGTTGGTATCACTGATGCTGGTATCACTGATGCATATATTTATATATGTATGGTATAACATGTATATAATATACTTTACTTTTTGCTTAAGAAAAAATATCATTTGATTTTTGTTTGAAAAATTACCTACCTTCCAAATGCTCTGAATAATTTGATTTTAGAGCCTTTTGCAAGATATATTACAGTATATAAATTTAAGTATAAATATATTAAAGTATATTACCTCCTAATCTGGTTTTTTAACACCTTTTCTTTGATTTTTTATTTGTTACCAATTTATGAGCAATTGAGTTTTACAACAAAATTTAAAAAAAAAAAAAAAGCATACTAAACATAAGTCCATTATTTGCAATTTACAAATATTATTAAATTGTAATGTTTGCTGACATGATTTCCTGAAAAAAAATAATTACACATGAAATGTCATTTATAATCTATTAAATGGAACGGGTGTTTTTTTTTTTTAATTTTTCCGAAACAACATGTAATGTCATAAAAGCTGTCTTAAGAAATATTTGGATAAGAACTATCACATATAGTAGGCCTAAAAGAAAAAAAAAAAAGAAACATTTTTCCGCAATGTAGGAAAATGAGGAGCATTAGAATGTTTAAATTTGAAAGCAGCGATTGGTTCAAAATCTGGAAGATAATAAACAGATAAAAATAGTGTTTAGTTATAAGTCTCAGAAAACATTTAATTATTTTAAACGATTTTAAATTTCAAGACTATCTCAATCCGTATTTTTAAGTGCTTTTTTTATAGGTTAAAAAAAAATCCTGCAAAATCCTTGGTGAAATCCACAAAATCTATTTCCTTATGAAAAAATATTATTAAAATTACATTGATTTTTAAATTTAGAATTTTAAAGGTAATTCTGAATAGCTCAGTAAATAAAATGTTTAATGTTTAGTGCGATTTATTGAGCCATCAAATCTGTTATTGAAATTTGTTTTTATCACAATGAAGAAATTTTTCATTGAATAGAATATAACACTATTTACTGAACTGAATATATTTTATTTTGGCTTCATTTTTTTAATATCAAATATCACACTTACAAAGAAATCTCGAAATTATAAGCAGAATTTCAATTGTTTTCATATTAATCGCTATTTATTTAGTATTATTTCATAATACTCCATTTTTTAAAATCAAAACACGTTTGTTTTTTAGCAGAAAACTTGTAATGTCAGAAAGCTGTCTTAAGAAATATTTGGATAAGAACTATCACATAAAAGTAGTCTAAAAGAGAAAAAAAAAGAAACATTTTTGAACAATGTAGGAAAATGAGGAGCATTAGAATGTTTAAATTTAAAAGCAGCTATTAGTTCAAAATCTGGAAGATAATAATTATAATTAACTTCATAATTAAAAATATTAAAGTGGATGGTCATGAGAGAATTTAAGCCTTTCCTCTATTTTCCTTTTTACAGACTAATAAATAAATAAAATTTTATTTATAGTATATATGAAGGGCCTCACAGTTTAAAAACACCTGTACAATTTGCGATGTTGTACTGCTTTCATAAGTCTATTACAAATAGACGCACTAGCAATATACAAAACCAGATATATCTCAAGATAAAATTAAAAAAAAAAAATACTATTATTAATTTACTTTATTTAATAACTAAAATATCTATTATCTAAATATCTATAATTATTTATATTAAGCCAATTAGAAATATTTGCATCATTAAGAGCAAAAAAATATAATTTGCACCTTTCCACTTTAAATATACAAAGAAAAAAAAATTCATTAGCAAGAATATCATACATTTCAATATAGCTATTACATTTCTGAACCTAAAATCTTTTTCCAATTTTTAAAAATTAACTAAATTTTATAACATAATAATTTATTATATCAAAATTCATATAATATAAATCCGAATATATATATATGTATATACTTTGTTTCCATTTAATTCTTCATACAATTGATGAATTTCATAAAAAGTATTGGAGTCTATGTTTAAATACTCGTAGAAGGTATATTTGTGTCATTTAGATTTGACCTTTCTTACATTTAAAAACAACATAGAAAATATGAGTCGCATGTCATGCAGCTATCTAAACAGTCGTAGTTTCTGCTTCAACTTTTATTGTTATCTTTATCTTTTACAGCTTTAAAATTATTTAGAACGCAAATAAAATGCAGTATAACTCATTTTGATAAAAAAAAAAAATGAAGTAGATTGGGAGTAGAAGACATATGCTATAGTAGAATCGTAAAAAATACACTGGTTTACACATATAATATATCGCGACTGCGTCAAACAATGCGAAATATTCATAAAAATTACGGAATATGCATAAATAGTAATATGCTGCTTCAAGATATGATTTTTAAATTAGTGGTGTTGGTAACGTAGTGCTTTAACGTCATTAAACCGTATTTTGAACGTCCGTTAATCAAAATCGCGCATGTTCGCATTTTAAACGCAGCTTTTATATAAGAAAAAAATAGTGTAGTAAGATATTTTATATAAGAAGAAATAGTAGTGAGATGTTTTTTTTTTTACAGTAATGTTTTATAAATTTGTATTCAACACCGGTTATCTGAAGAATTACGATGGCGTGCCATTGGACAAATAGAAAAAAAAAGCCAAAATAAATGAAAAAAAGATTATGGAATGCATTTTTAAGAACATAATCAATTTCTAGAAGTCACAACCGAGGAAGACCTAGAAATATAAGGGCGGAAGATGACCACTATTTGCAGCTAACACACATTGGATATTTTCCGGCAGCAACTATTGTAAGGTTGGTATCCAGACCCACTGGGGAACGTCTTATTATCTCTACACTTATAGAAGGCTGGTTGTATGTAAGACATCCAACAATATCTGTACTCCTCACACCCAATACCAAAATGAAAAGATTCGAGAAAATGAAGTCACTGAGAACGCACACATGACAATTGAGTATAAATTAATTGAGGTCTGCATTTTTCTCTGATAAATCATGTTAATAATTATTTTTTACTTTTTTTTGTCTGCTAAAAGTGACTACTGTTTGGTTTGATTAACTCTGAAAGTGTCGCTCTACGTCCTATTGTGCACATGACTATTAAACAGATAAGGACTTATAGTTTAAAGTGGTACTTTCATTCTGAATACTCTTCTAAAATAAACACCCGATGCCACTGTCGTCGATGCTTGAAGTCTACAACGAATTTGAAAAAGCCTAGTTGGGTTAAACTAATAGCGTATTAAAAAGCCACAGCACTACCCATTAGATCACCAGGCAGCTACTTTCTGAGGAGACCATTTCATGTATGGGCTAGACTTGTACTTGATTGAGCATATTTGTGATGTTCTAGGGAGAGTTTTAAATTATTTAACACGTCTTATGAAACTCCCCAGAGTTTTCGAACTGCCTTGACCAATGAGCAATGAACTTGCTGCTAATGGTATTTATGAAAACCACCACTTTGAGCATGAAATACCTCTGCTGCCTCTGTATATTCGTTGGAGGTGACAACACTTTATATCAAAAGATCACTATGTTTTTTTGTCATTTTTCAATTTTGTTGATTTCAAACTGTCTTAAAGTCTTAATGGTCAACAGTACTGTGTATGTCGTAGTATATCATTGAATTAAAATGGTGTATAGATATTGGATTCCCAATTATGTCTTTATAGTTGAAATCAGTAAAATAGATGATGAAAAAAACGAAATCGAATGAAGCAGTTGGTTTTTAATTTATTTGCTTAGTTCTTTCAAATATCTGTAGTAGAATGCATTTAAGTCATAACATCAAAAATTGAAATTTATGTAATTATATTTTATGAAGTATTTAATGCATATAAGTTCTATACCAGTGTTTATAGCTTCAGCTTTCTTGGGCTGCATGAAACGAAAATCAACCTGTCTCGGTCGACACATAGCAATTTAACGATAATAATTTCGAATAAAAGTTTCTTTGTTGAACATATATCATGTCTCATGTTCCACTCCCAGGCTTACATACTTACATGAAAACGACCGCCGACGCGTGTAAGATTTTACCATTTCATGAAGACTTTTAGAAAAAGTAAGTGCCTCGTTATTTATGTCGTATTTACGTGTCATTTAGAAAAATTTCACCAAGCACCCTAATGTCGATGCAAGACACTTTACACACGTCACAATACTATCGCCCTCGTTTTGAAAGCAGCGGCTGCAACGGACGCCGCAAGTGGATTCAGTCTGTTGAACATTACCCATCTTCATTACCACGAATTAGAATTGCTGAATTGAGCCACGAATCAAGTTTGGTTCATCGCTCTATGGTCATTTTTGCACACTATAGGCTAATTAGACCGCGACCTACAGTTTAACGTGGATTTCGAACCACTAACAAGCATCCATACCACCGCCAGGATCCGAACCTGAAGTCTGTGGTACAAAAATGCCAGATCGCTAGCCAATCGGCCATCAGGTAACCTACGAATCAAGAGAACAGAAGTTAATAAACAATATTCAATTTAAGATGTTTGCCATATCAAATAAGAAAATGGTCATATCATTATAACTCATTTCATTTTTTTCATTCACTAAATTTTAATTACTGAAATAAGAAGATAAAAACTCGAAATTTAGCTTCTTGTTATTGATATAAAAAAGGAACTACATTATTATTCAGATATTTGTACACTGTTTGAAAGAAGGGGAAAGTACGATTTTTTGGGTTTTTATGCATTTACATATTACATGGGTGAAAACCCCAAGAAACACTAACCAGGATTGCCAAATGAAAAGCAATTCCTCTCTCCTGTAACTGGTTGATAAAAGGTTGGCTTCTTGAACTGAGGGAGCTTGATTCGAAATCATTATTCCTATGATTCCATTCGAAATCATTCGATTCATATGATATGCCTGAATGGGTATGGTGAATTTGTAAGCAAAAGATATGTTAAAGTGACGGACATTTGAAAATAACAATAGAGAGTTTTTGCATAACGTTTTTTTTTATCGTCCGGTATTTTTCTTCCTATCGCGCATGCTCATAGGAAACATTATTACAGATACGCATGCGCAATTTTCTATGAGCATGTGCGCTAGGTAGAAAAAAATACTGGACGATAAAAAAACGTTATACGAAAACTCTCTAATATTATATTTTCCTTTTGATTTAAATATTCATACATATCTTTTCTTTTTATACAGACCAGGTTTTATTTGTAGCTCTACGGTCATCTTTTTACACACTTTAGGCTAATTTTGACTCGGACTCGTTTAATCTCCCAACCAATAACAAACATTTTAATCTGGAATCCCAACCAATAGGTTTCTCGGGTTCGACAAACATTTCGAATCCACAACGTAGGTCCCGGTCTAACACGATCGTAGAGCGTTGTTCATATTAAAAAATAAGGAAAAAATTGACTGTTCATATATATAGTGATAGCCTTGTGATACCACTTCATTCATCATCATCAAAGGCCAGATCTCTAGCCAAATTGGCCATCACGCCGCTGCTTAGAGTAACCGGAATTTTAAACATGATAATAATTTTTTTATTAACATTGCAGCACAAAATAAATTTTCAATTTTATTGACGAGCAAAATCAACAATTTGAAAATTAACATTTTTGAGAATTTTCGATTTTTATGTTGTATAATTAATGAAACTTTTGTTAATTACTGAAAACTTTTGTTGCAACATTTTTGTCAACGTTTTTGAAAATTTTTTCCTTTTAAATATTATATTTATAAAATATGTTTTTTAATAAATTTGATTAAAGCATTTTATTTTACTTTAAAAATATTACTTATTTTAAAAAAATGAATAACAAAAATCATAAAAAGAACTGTTGTGTAAATAAATCACAAAAATTAAAAGCCTGAAATATTACTTATTTTTATTATTATCATTCTATATTGCCATGCTGAAACTTTCTAGACACGTACTTCGTCAACTATTTTATTAAAACCATTTTCTTTTTCTTTTCAAGCGTATAATGATATATATCTTTTGATGATATGCAATTAGTATCTATCATAAATTTCAGATAAACAAAATATAAACAATCCCTATCTTCGATATGGATCTCATAAACCAAATTCCTTTCCCCATCATTCTCAAAATAACTAAATCCGTAACTGAATTTTCCGCAAAAAGAACATTCTAAATTATTTAAATAAATAAAAAAAAAAAGATCACAGAATGACAGAATGACAAAACTTTCCATTCAAGTGCAGACCATATAACTGTCGTTAATCTTATTCCATGCATAATCAATTCAAAAGCATTAAAAAAAAAAAAAAAGTTGCCATCATTTAACATTCTTCCATTTGGCGAGTTTTCATTGGCGCCAAATAACTTTCATCATAGCACGTGTTTATACGGCAACCTGTTGTACTTCATTTCGACTTTGCACCCCTTCTTGTTATCATCTGTGTAATGTACGGGCTTTTTAGAGCTCATCTTTTTCAGGTAGGATAGCTGGCTTGGGGTTGACGAGTCTTCGTCACGCTGATAACATCTAGGCCCGTTTTTTTTATTCGTTTTGAGCTAAAAGTTGATATTCGTTTGAATTTGAAATACTGCTCGACAGGAATTTTTGGAATTAGATTGGATATAAAAGATTTTTTTTGCAAGAAAATGGATACCAGCGAAGGTACTGCAAAAGTAGTGGATACTACTTATAAGGTAAATAATATTTTTATATTAAATAATTGTGATTAAATTTTAATTAATTTTTCAATGTTAAACTGATTTTTGATACTAACTTTCGATTTTAAATTTTATTTTGTTGCCAAGTTGCACAACTATTTGAATATGTAAATTTAAGGCTGGTTGTTTAATGGTTCGAATACATGCATCAATTTATTTTGCAATTTTTTTGTGTTGGGTAATTTTTTTTTTGACGTAAATTATTTTGCTTTAAATAGAAATGTATGTGTTTTAATATATTTTTTTAACATTAACGTTAAAAAGATCTATATTTTTTTTTTTTGAATAATTAAAAAAAACATTAGTATTTATCATTTATTCTTTTAAGGTTTCAGTCAGTCAATTATATATTGATTAGGCTATCATTAGTATGGTAGTGATCACATATAAAATTTTTTACCAAGATATCAAATGTTCAATCAAGGTATAAAGTATTCAATCAAGTGTTCATGATGCACGACAATTTTGCTTTTTAATGTTGTTCCAATAATGTATTTTATAAATCAAGTAATAGTTTCATATTGATTTATAGCTTGTAGCGGTTAATGAATTCTATAATGTAGCATTTTCAATGTATTAAATGCAATGCACTAATCGCTATGAATATCTGATTGATAATATTCATAAATATAAATTGATTACGTTTGATTGAACAACAGCAATTAACAAGCCGAATTTAAACTAAATTTATTGCACGTATTTTAAATGTTTAAATTTTTTTTTTAATAAATTTATTGTACGTATTTTAAAATTTTCTTTTTTTTTTTAACTAAATTTATTGTACATATTTAATTTTTTTTTTTTTTCCATAAGTACCTTTTAGAATTCTTTTTGCTCGATATCCATATAATTGTACTTTTACTTAAATTTATTTTTGTATTCGGTATTCATAAAAAATTACGTACGAGATTTAATTTATTGTACTTCGAGTTTTCTATTAAAAAAAAAAAAAAAAACCTAATTATCGTATTTCTAAGTGCTTTAAAATAGAATGAATCAGTAAGGTTTCGCTGGAACTGATTTGAATAAGTTTTGTTTTGCTAATTTGTGATTAACTTTATTTCTAAACGATGTTTATAATAACGTTTCGAAACTTTTTAAGATTGATTTGATTAGCAAATGTGATCTATTGAAACATGCGCGACATCGATGGAAATGTATTTTGTTCTCATTTTCCAATTAAACAAATTGAGAAATTTATTACTAATATACACGTCAGAAAGTGAAAAGTAAATAATTTGCTTATGAGTGTAATGGCGTTTTCCTTCAATTCATTTACTTATGAGTGCGTGTAATTTGTAAACAAGTAATTTATAAAAAAAAAATTAAATCAATTCCTATTTTTTTTCCACTATATTGCAGAAAGTCCTAAATAAATAATATTCATTCATTTTTTAAGTTTATCTGGCGCCATTGGTAGATATATGCAACTTAAATCTAAAAAAATAATAATAATTAAATTAATTACTTAATTAATATTTGAAAAACTGTATTAACATCAGTGTCATCCACTACAAGTTAAAAAAAATGTATTTGAACTTGAGTGGATGAATAAAAAATATTTCATGAACGATTGAAAATTTGAACAAGATATATATAGAGAGTGTGAGCGTAGTGGAAGTAAGGAATTGAATAGTGTGAAGGTAGAAGGTATGAGTGTAGAAGGAATTGAATAACTTATGTTGACGCAACTTAACAAGAAAAATACATATAAAGCATGCATAGCCAGAAACAACCTTATATTTCCAAATGTATAAGTCAATAATTTAATGTTAACGATTTTATTAACGATTGAAAATTTGAACAAGATATATATAGGGAGAGTGTGAGCTAATAGAAGGGAAAAAAAAAATGAGATATATTATAATATATGTATCTAGTTGTTAATTATTTAATTTAAAGAATGGATTATTAAGAAATGTATCAATTTATATCAAAATACAGCTAGTGTTATGTTAATGAAATCAATTCTTTCTAAAGATAAAATGCATGCCAGTTTATCGATATGAATTTATAATTGAAAAAATAGTATTTAGTTATAAGTCTCGGAAAACATTTAATTATTTTAAACGAATTTTTAATTCCAAGATTATCCCAATCCGTGTTTTTAAGTGCTTTTTTTAATTGGTTAAAAAAACCCCTTTAAAATACTTGGTGAAATCCATAAAATCTATTACCTTATAAAAAAATATTATTAAAATTACATTGTATTTTTAAATTTAGAATTTTTAAAGGTAATTCTGAATAGCTATGTAAATATAATGTTTAATGTTTAGCCCGATTTATTGAGTCATCAAATTTGTTATTGAAATTTGTTTTTATCACACAATGAAGAATTTTTTCTTTGAATAGAATATAACACTATTTACTGAACTGAAACCGATATATTTTTTTATTTTGTTTTCGTTTTTTTAATATCAAATATCATACTTACAAAGAAATTTCGAAATTATAAGCAGAATTTCAATTGTTTTCATATTAATCGTCATTTATTTAGTATTATTTCATAATACTTCATTTTTTAAAAATCAAAAACACGTTTGTTTTTTTAGCAGAAAACTTGCTCAATCGGTATTCCGTTCGGTTAATTGTAAATAGATCTTCTAATTTCTGATGAACGATGTCATGTCTGGTATGCGTATAGTCATCAACTGTTTGGAATAACTTTGGCTGCCATTTAATTAAGTAATCTTTGGAAATAGAAAAATTGCTGTTTTAAATTTGTCTGGCATCGCTTTTGAATTCTTTTTGCGTAAAAGATCCTGAAATTTTTTGGTATATTGATTCATGATTTCATTTTTCTTTTTTTGAAGCATTTTTTTTAAATTCTAATAAATGATTGCTTTTTCTTCAACTATATGTTTTTTTTTAATTATAATTTGATTTTCGATAAATTTAAGACATAATTAATGAAAAGGATTTAAATTCGATAGTCTTGAAATGAAAATAAACTCAGAAAAATAGAAGTAGTATTCAGAAAAAGTAAGCGTTAAAATTGAAATTGAAAAACAAAATTGATTGATTCGCGCACGCACACACACACACACACACACACACACATTGTCATGCTCTTTAATAGGAAATGCAAAAAAATATAATCTATATTAAAATATTTTAAAAGTTAATAATTGCTTTTGAACGAATGACAAAAATACACGTGCATTTGTCATTTTGTGTGTGTGTTTTTTGCTCATCAATAAAGGTCAACATACTTTTATTTATACAATATATATATATATGTGCGTGTAATAATTTGTTGAAGATTTTATTTATGATTATATAAATTATTTATTGAATTGTTTGCTTTTTAACGAAATACATACGTTACTATATTAACATAAAAATTTCTAATTGTTTTAAAGTAAAAAAAATTGTAATCTGAAACTTAAAGTGAAAAATAAATTTTTTGGCTGAATTTTGTAGTTAGCTTAGAAAATAATTTTGACATTCCCTTTTGAAAGTTTTGAAGATTATTTTGAAATGTTAATCATCTTAGATCTAATATAGATTTTAGTAATATATTTTGAAAAACGATCAATCTATTTTAAAGAATTATAAATCAACATTTTTTTGTATTCTTTTGGTTGCTGAAAGTACGAGCAAGAGTACGATTCTTAGGAATCGTTTTAAAAAGGAATTTGCAAGCCATCATAAGCTATGAATTCAAGAATTTAGAGTAGTTCCTTTATAAAGGTTTCATTTTCACTTTAGTCAAATTCTTTTTCTGTTGTATTTTAAAAGAATTTGGATAAATTGAGACATAGCAGGGTCAGCGAGCTTTCATCTCAAAGTACAAAATAAAAATTTTAAAGAAAACTAATTTTTTTTTTTTTATTTGATCAAACACCAACAAATTTTGATACTTTTTTTGTAATTTTGAAACCTATGATTATTTTTTTAAATTTCTTCGAAACATAATGCATTTTGAATCCTATTCAAAATTATTTGAATCAAATTGCAGTTTATTCCAAACGTATTTTCGTTTTATAAATAATAGTTTTCAGCGTCTTTATTTGGAAGATTTACGAAAGATGCACGGATGAATAATATTTTCTTGGTAAGAATTCCTTGCAATTGTTGATCTTGCTTTCGTTTCAATAAATAGAATTTTGAAAGGGCAGTGGTTTTAATGACAACCTACAGATATTTGTTTTCAATATTTATAAATCTCCTTATATGTAAAAGTTCATTGCCCCCTTAATTGGATATATTTTATTACACTCTTCTGAAATTACATAGCTGTAATTTTAAATAAAAGCATTAGAACCAAGTTTAGATTATTTTTTATAAATATTTCTAGATTTAAATTACACTTACATTTTCAAACTCTGAAGTTGCAAAGTTGTTTCCAAATTAAAAATAAGCGGATATTCTATTTTGGATAAGTGGATATATAATTTTGAAAATATACATTTTTGAGTGAATTTCAAAAGAAAACTGTTTTTGAAATCGTATATTTTAATTTTTTTTTTTGTATGTATGCTAGTTTTTATGTAAAAATGGATAAAAAGGAATTTGGTGTGTTAATAAAGCATTGCTTTTTGGCGAAACGAAAAAAAAGTACTATTGAAGCCAAGGCTTGGCTTGATAAACATTATTCGGTCTTTGCACCAGGAAAATCAACCGTAGAAAAGTGGTTTGCTAAATTTAAACGAGGCGAAATGAGCACAGAGGACGATGCACGCAGTGGACGCCCCAAAGAGGCTGTTACCGACGAAAACATCAAAAAGTCCACAAAATAATTTCTGATAACCGTAAAGTGAAGTTGATTGAGATAGCTGCAGCCCTAAAGATATCAAAGGAACGTGTTGGACATATCGTGAATGAATATTTGGATATGCGAAAGCTCTGTTCGAAGTGGGTGCCGCGCGAGCTTACAGTCGACCCAAAACAACAACGAATGGATGATTCTAAGCAATGTTTGGAGCTGTTCAATCCTAATAAACCCGAATTTTTGCGTCGATATGTGACAATGGATGAAACATGGCTCCATCATTTCACTGCACGTGATGAACACTAAAAATACTATAACTTCACTAAAAATGCCTTAATTTACATACTAATAGTGCAACAGCTGTCAAGTTTATACACGTGTCTTTTGAAGGTTAGGGCTAACTAAAAATCATATGGATTTAATACTAGTAGCGCCACCTATGTGTCAGCCTACGAACCTTTCAGCCCACCTGTTATATTGCATGTGGTCTTTTGGTAGTACTCGATTAACAATAATTTTCGATGAGTAAAACTTATTTTCAAGTTCAGGAATTCTCTGTTTGAAAAATTTGTAGATTTGTTGAAATCGATATAAGATCATCAACGAATCAGAAGAATGTTTCAGTGAAATTTTAATTAATATCTAAAACAAAATCTTATGGTAGAAAAACTGTTTGAAAGACAATATCATTTGAAAGATTTACATATATACCATTTAAAATATAGAAAACATTAATAAGCTTTTGTTTATTAATGCGCTAACTTATATTTATAAAGCAGTTCCAATTAAAGTAAATGCATTATAGATTTTTTTCTTTTTCTGTTTTTATATTTTATTATTTGGTAATACATAATTTTTCAAATTTATGCGTGTATAATCTCTTCTTAAATAGACGTCTATTTAAGAAAAAGTTTTCGAATCACAACGAAACAATTAAACGACAACCCAATAGTAAACCGAGTTCTAACTGTATTTACAAAAAAATTCAGAGGTAAATGATTGAATCTTATAAACTAATATAAGAATTTATAAAAATGACTTCAGAAATTTAAATCTAATAAATGAATCACAAATAAAGTGACTTTTTTTAACACATCGGGTGAAAAAAAGTTTAAGTTATTGAAAAAAAGTTGCCCTGAAATCCAATACAATTGATAAATGCTGTTTCAAAACTCGACTTTTCAAAAGGCATTGTAATTAATGAGGCGTACGTGAATGATTGCACTGGATGGAACCGAATAGGTTCAAATGTTAGAATACTAACATTTTCGTAACGAATTTACCTTTTTTTTTTTTATGTGCAAGTGAATGGTTTCTCTATTTCAAATGAAAACAATGTTAAAATACTACTGTGTGTCCAAAAAGTAAGACCAGTTTTCAATTTAAATATCTCGGGGCTTATGGAATTTCATTTTTTTTCTTTTTTAGGTTGCTGGCACTGTCCTTGAAAAAAAATTTGGCGTCAAAATATTCATTAGTGTTTGAGTTACACTTGGCTTTGTGAGACGTTAAAACGGATTCCGGCGATTTTTCAAATGCCTGAATTAATTGAGCAAAGAACTTGCATTAAATTTTGTTTGCGGAAACGTATAGAATGTTGCAGAAGGCATTCGGCCAAAGAAGGCAGAGAATGTGTTGAAGACAAAGAGCCCTCTATTCGACCATCAATCTCAACCGATGAAGCTCACGTCCAAAAAATTAAAGATTTGATGCTTGCAAACCGTCGATTTACAATTAGAGTCCTTGCTGATGATGATGGAATTTCAAAAGGATCAATCAATTCCAATGTGAACCTCAATCGCGTCAAATCTCGATTGGTACCGAAAACACTGAATGCGTCAGCTCACATTGCATTAATTATTCGTGATTTTTCGCCAAAAATGAAACCCATATCCTTCCACAACCACCATATTTACACCGTGTGACTTCTGGCTATTTCCTAAACTCAAAAGACCACACCGGGGACACCGTTTTGAGTCGATTGAAGAGATTCAACGTGAATCGGCCTGCGCTTTGAAGGCCATCCCTGTCTATGACTTTTTAGCAGGCATTGAGGATTGTCCGGTGTCTGGGGATTACTTTGAAGGTGATGAAATAAATTTGGAAGAATAAATATAGAGTTTTTGAAAAGAAAAATAATTGGTCTTACTTTTTGGGCACAGTAGTAAACATCTGACTTAAAAGGTCACAGATCATCGAATTTAAATAATGTTTTATTTTTTAGGATTTATTTTAATCAGATTCGATGTCGACTTATTGCTTCATTAAACATCGTTTCTATCATATATCGACATATATTTTATTATTTTATAATGTTTGATTTAAATTTAAAAAAGGTAATCGTACAGTTATTTTAGTGGACATCATTAAATGATACTTATTTTAAAATTATTGTGGTGATATTTTAATATGACGTAATGTTTTTTTTGTTCATTGTTTTAGTTGGTTAACTTTTATTGGAAACTTTAAAAAAGAACAGAAAAATGAACTTATATGGATGTTAACACTGTGGCTCATTATCTGTATTTTAACATATTAATGCACTCTCATAAATATCTCTACAAAAAAAAAAATATACTACTGTGCCCAAAAAAAAGTAAGACCAATTATTTTTTATTCAAAAAATTTCTTTATTTATTCTTCCAAACTTATTTCATCGCCTTTAAAGTAATCCCCTCCAGACACAATGCGCTTATGGCAACTTTTTTCCAATTCTCAATGCATACTAAAAAGCCATCGGTAGGAATGGCCTTCAAAGCTTGCGGCGATTCATGTTGAATCTCTTCAGTCGATTCAAAACGGTGTTTCCGGAGTGGTCTTTTGAGTTTAGGGAACAGCCAGAAGCCGCACGGTGTGAATACGGTGGTTGTGGAACGATATGGGTTTCATATTTGGCAAAAAAAGTCACGAAGAATCAATGTAGTGTGATCTGATGCATTCAGTGTTTTCGATACCAATCGAGATTTGACGCTTTGAGGCCCAAAATGGAATTGACCGATCCTTTTGAAATTCCAACATTATTAGCAAGGTCTCTAATTGTAGATCGACGGTTTACAAGCACCAATTTATAAATATTGTATCGTAGTTTTTAAATTTGGAACTTTTAATTTTGAAATTTTACGTACTAATTAAGATTAATTTATTGCAAAACTAATATTATTGCAATAATGAATTGATATCGATCGTGTTAAATTATTACAATTTTCTTGAGTATTTTTTATATAGATATGTTATATTATTCCTTTAACTTAATCGGGTATGATTAAGGGTTTTTAGATACTAACAGCCATTTACTGAAAAAGATTGATTTTTGAAAATTGAATATTCGGTTATTGCATTTATTAACACATATACAGTGGTCGTGGTATTTCTTGGTATTTTAAATATAATAGATTGAAAAGTTTGTTGGGTAGTTTTTATTCCAGCTTATATACTTACGTAAGGTTTGGTTTGTCGCTCTACTATTATTTTTTTAACACTTTAGGCTAATTATATCAGGACTTACTGTTTAACTTGGATTTCGAACGATTAACAAACATCCATGCCACCGCCAGGATTCAAAACTCTAGTTTGAGGTACCAATGGCCAGAGCTAGCCTATTGACCATCAGGCCGCTACTTGCGTGAAGTGTTATGAGGATTCAAACTTTCTAGCATCTTTTATACTTTGAATTGGGTAACAACATTTTACAAATTCTTTAATCATTAATCATCATTCCGTGGCTCAGTCCAATTCCTCTCAGCGATATGCGCTCAATTAATGTTCAAAAACGTATATGATTCGGTGTAAATTAGAATTGTTAAAGGTCAATAATAATGAATGATGAGTAATTAATTATAAAAGATAAACAATCGAATTGTGTTGTTATATTCTTTTTGGAATTTTTTTTTCAATATGCAAATGTGGGAAAATTATCGTCTTGCTAGAATTTGTGACTTCCTAAATGGTTCTAAGGTGCAAAATGGACCAATCGGAATGGTTTTCACCAACATAATGATCCTATATTGACCATGCGGTGAGATGCATTAAGATAAAAACTATCAATTAAAATTCCCAGATCATACCTATTTGTATTTATAACAGTACATGGTCAAAATAGCATTTATAGTTAATAAAATTTTTTACTCCCAGGCACTTATGCTTAAAATCATTCATCGCTAGAACGGCAACTACGTAGTAAATTCAATATTACCCAGAGAGGCCTACTGAACTAATATCCACAATGATGTATGTCAGCGCCTTCGGTGTGACATATGGGTTCGTACCCGTTACTTCTTCCAAGCTGAGTGAAATATTTTGTGGCTTATAACCTACAGAATAGACATGAATAGCTTTTGATTTGATTTCATTTGCCAGATTTCGAAAAACTCACCTGTCAGGTTTTTTATGAATCAATAAATTTATTTATATATTTGAAAATAAGCTGGAGTAATCTTGTTAATATTGCATACCCAACATGGTAAACCATGTTCGAAACCCGTTAGACAAAGCCGCCAAAGCAACCGTACGGAAAGGATAATTCATAGGCCGGAATGCCTTTCCGGTGACATCGAGGAAAACGAAGGTGTGAGACTTGAGACAATCGTAATGTGTGTGTGCATTCTGACAAACCTCATATGTTGTACTCTGGGAAACGCTGGATCTATTAATTTATCTATCGTTTTAGAGAGGAATGACTTGTATCAGTATATTGCATTCAACTATTTAGTGGAATGACGGCAAGAATTAAATTGTACTATATATTGCAGTGTGCAGTTGGGCAACTAGATTGTAACTGGATGTGGTTAGGTTGAGATTCTTGAGGCGCAGGTTGATAACTCATAGCTTTATTTACACATGTTCAAACATCCCACACATACAATATTTAACACATTTAAAGATATATAATTATAGATTCGTGGAAGGATTGCCCTTCTTAGCCGAAAACCCGGTACTCAGCTATGCGCAGGATGCGCGAAATTTTCTGTAGCCCAACTGATACGTAAGGCTGCGCTAAATATATTTTCTCTTGTAGAAACTATAAACTAAACGTTCCTTACCGGAGAGCGCAGAGTCTTGAGACCAACTGACCAATTCTGATGGCAAATGGGGGCTCTCTTGTCAGTGTGTAGGATGAAGCAGGGTTTTATAATTTCATAGACAAATATTTTTAAAAACATATCCTGCGTGAATGAATATTTAAAATTCATACAGATAACACAAAGAATTCTTAAAATATGAATACTTCTCATTCTGCTAAATTATAAAAAAACCAATATTTTCTATATTTCATTCTTATGAAACTTTCTTTCGTGGAAGGATTCCACTTCTAAATCGAAAATGTGATATTCCGGTATGCGCAGGGTGCACGAAAGATATTTCCTTTCCGGGTGAGTCTGTAGGCCAACTGACCATTTCTCCTGAACGCCACAGGGCTCCACGCTCATGCCAGTGCGTAGCAGTCAGCATGGTTAAAGTATAATTTTTTCGGTTTTGAATAACCCTTTTTTTTTATTAAAATATATAACCCACCAATCCAAGGTTTTATGGTGCAATTTAACACAATTTTAAATTTTATTTTAGTAATTATACGGGTAAAATCATTAGTGGAAATATCGTGATGTTAGATGAAAGGGAAATTCTTTTAATCCCTCCTTCATTTGCTTGGGAAAAAAAAAGCAAGGAATAGATTTAATGCTTGGTTCATCAATGCGTTTCTTCCATGAATCAAATGGTATTATCTAAAAGTATTGTTTTGGTTTTGCGGATATTCGAAGAAGTAACCTTGGGTAGACAACTTTCTCCACCTGAGTAGCCAAAGCCTCAACTTTAGGTCAAGTTTACAAGTTCCCAGTGACTCACCGTTTAAGATGGAAGCATCTATTCGAAAATGTTATTTATATTTCCTTATTTTTATTTTTTTTTTTGGTATATTTGTCTTCAGTATTTTTAACAATGGATTCATTTTATTTTTTTCTACCCAAACCCTTTTCGTTCTCATTGTTTGAGTATCTAAAAGTATAGGATAGGTGCGCCAGTAATAACTTTGAATTTGGATATTCTTCTTCTTGGATTAAGTTCTTTCAGTGGGTGTCAGTTTTGATGAAATGATTCATTTCTTTTTCCACGGATTCTGAAATATTAAACATACAAAAACTTATTATGTACAAATCCATATTATTAATTACAAATCCAATATAGCAAAAATTAGGCACTAATAATTACCAAATACAGGTTTGTATTTAAAAATGTTTTTTTTCAACCATATTTGATGATTATATCAACGATGTCTCTCGGTAATGGCCAATTGGTTAACGCTCTGGCTTTTGGTACCACAGGCTTCACGTTTGAATCGGCATGGATGTTTGTTAGTGGTTGGAATCTACGGTAAACTGTAGCTCCCGGTCTAATTAGCCCAAAGTGTGCACAAAATGACCGTAGAACGACAAACCAAATCAAACTCGTGGTTATGCCTTTTTTAATTAACATGATATTACGAGTCACAAAGTTAATTTCTAAAAATCATTAACGGTTATTAAATTTGACACATCCTGTCCTTTCTGTCCTGTGTGCTATTCATTAATGGGGAACCATCTAACGATTATAACATGGTATTGACCGCTATATTAAGATGCTTCCACTATATAAATCTGCAATAGATTGACGTGGACGGACTGATGGCCAATTGGCTAGCGCTCTGGTCTTTGGTGCTTCAGAATCAAATCGTAGCGGTGGCAAGGATGTTTGTTAGCGGTTTGGAATCCATTTTAAGCTGTTGGTTTCAGTTTAATTATCCTAGAATGTGCAATAAATGAACGTAGAGCGGTAAACAGTATCAAAACCAATAGATTTGACAAAAGAAGGATCTGACTTCATTTGATTAAACAATCTTTTATTATATTAAATAATAATTTTTTTCAATTTATAAGAATCTGTATTATTGTAAGCGCATACATGCACGTTATTTGCCTTTAGCTAAAAATATGTGAAAAAAACCATGTAAAGATTTATTTCCATTACATAAAATACAAACAATTGTAACCTTTAAAACTCCAAAAACGGTCTATCAGCAGTACACAGAAATTATAATTGTTTTTCGAAACTAAATTCTCAAAGTGAAAAAATTTCCGAAACTTCCCATCGATAAAGCTTTTTTTTTTTTTTTTTTTTTTTTTTTTTTTGCAACTAATATCGTGAGAAGTTAATAAAATTATATGTATATATTCCCTTTTGTTGTTTCGTTCGATTGTTTCTATTAACATAATACATAACTCATGAATTATTAAACAATACATGCTTCAAGATAGCATTTGCAAGATTCACGTTTTTCTAATTAAAAAACTGGGGAAATATATTGATAATGTGAAATATTCACTGCAGAAATGATCTTGTGCCATAAGTTAAATGAACAGATATCGCTATTCAAAATGATATCTCGGAAAGCATATCATCATTATCTTTGGTTTATATACTTTCTACCTGTAAAGTAAGTATAAAAATAAAAACAAAAATTAATGAGTTTTAAGGATTCTAAAATCAGAAATTGCCTTGATTTCAGAAACTTAAACATTTTTTTTATTTTGGGAGTTAATTATCATATTTAAAGAAAATTAATGTTTTTTTCCTTTTCTATGCATATAGGAAAATTTCAGCCAATAATTCATAAAGAATCGCTTACTTTTTTTAGTGTCAAAAATTTCATGAAATAACCCAATTTTAAAACAATTGAATCAACGTATTGTATTTTATTTTATTTTATAACATGAACTTTAACTGTTTGCACTAAACTGTATTAAAAATAATTATTAACCCATATTAGTATATGCTTATGTTAGGTTAAAAATTAGGCAGCGATTTTTAAATTTTTGATATTTATTTACGAGAATTTTTTTTTTTATTTAAATTGTTAGGTTTTGTTTTTGTTTGCCGCTATACGGCCATTTTGTGCACACTTTAGGCTAATTAGATCGGAACCTACAGCTTAACGTGGATTCCGAACCACTAACAAACATCCATGCCACCGCCAGGATTCGAACCTGAAGCCTGTGATACCAAAAAAAAAGAGCGCTAGCCAATTGGTCATCGGGCCGCTTAACTTGTTAGGAGATTTCGCCAAGCTGAAAGAATGGAATTTTTTTTAAAATTATTACTTAAAAAAAAAATTAAAACAAACTAAGAATATTGGAAAAATTATATTTTTAACATAGAATAAATTAAATTGAGTATTTGCTAATTATATAAAATATAAAATGTTTTCTTGGTAGTAGAAAATTTTACGTCCAAATGTCTTAACGTTAAAAAAAAATATTTAAATCATTTTAAAGTTATGCATCTTTCCATAAGTAAGAGTTTTAAAAGTTATCAATAAAAATACCTAACGAATTTTTAATAATAGGTTAATATATAATTTATAGCTGTACTTCCATTAATGAATTCTGCTTCATTATTCTAATTGCTTACATTATCCTAATTAAGTTATTATTAGTGATGAACCACACGCAGGATTGGGATATTGCTAAAACCTGTTGAAAAATTGAGAAAAAAAAAACAGTTTAATAGTGTTAAGTATCAACAACGTGTTAACTAAACTATTATTATATTTTTACACGTGTTGTACGATCCAATTTGGGAAAAGTAGGTATCAGTTAATATTTTGTTTTCATCTATATTTTAAGATAATTACATAATTACGTGGATGACACCTCATAGAGGTAACTCGTTTTAGGGAAATTAATATCTAGTTGGAATAGAATAAAATAAACATTCTTTTTGCTTCGTCATACTTTGCCAACAACAAACAGATGATGCAATGTATACGTGTTCATTTTTGTTTTGAAACGTTATTAAATGATTTTTGTAAACAGTATTTATCAGATGTATTTTTTTTTCCAATCTAAATAATTATGATTTAATAGAAAATATGCTAATAATTTTTATTTAATAAATGTTTAAATATTTCCTCTAGAAATAATGAAATATTTTATTTAGGGTAAAAAATTTTTTTAACTAACATTTATTTTAATATAATGCGCGTTTTGTCTAACCCAAATATGCACATATTTGTAACGGTCGGGTTCATGGACTTGGTCTAGATGTTGCTGTCTACCAAAGTGGGATAAGAAATAACATAATTAGTGGAATGGTATTTATTTATCAATTTTTTTTTTTTATATTCAAATTAAAAAATTATTGATGTTTAGAGTTATGTGAGGGATCCAAACAAGTTTGCACATTTTAATGTATTATTCAGCTATAATTACATTTTTGTTTAATTTTTGTTTGAAAATTTGAAATGAAACATGTTTTGGAGATAAATATCGTAGAAAAGAAAAACAATAATATAATGCATGTTGGCTTGTGCATTATTTTTTAAGGTTCTGATATTTTAATTTGCTACATATTAAACAGCATTGAATAAATTATTTTCCTACATTTTCAGTGTTTACGTTTTTATTAAACTAAAGCCAAACCATGTTCTCTGTTATAATTTTTCATCATATGAATCGTGTGAAAATCTTTTAAAATTGCCGTTTATTTTATTTAACTAAATTTAATGTAGTCTGACGCTAACCTCAAACTGTGCATTCCTGATATAACCGATAACAATTTCAATCAATATTTGAAAATTATTAGACATCTATAAATTTATCAACAACATCGTGTTAATAAAAAAAGTGCTGAAATGATTTCATTATTAACGTTTATACAGTTAGAATAATAATAATCAAAATAAATAGAATAATAACAATCTAAATAGAATAATAATAATCTAAATAAATAGAATTATAATAATCTAAATAAATATAATAATAATCTAAATAAATAAAAAATAATAATCTAAATAAATATAATAATCTAAATAAATAAAATAATAATCTAAATAAATAAAATAATAATCTAAATTAATAATAAGTAATGATCTTAAAGTTTTTTTCATCAAATATGGATGTTTGATTGTGCATTTATCTAATAACTGTTAGGAATTTTTTCACGATTATAAAAAACAAGATTCGCCAAGCAGCAATAAAGGTCGCCAATGGTCGCCAAATGATAAGATCTCGTTTTTTGCTTTTGTTGTTTGTACTCAAGCTGTGTTTTTATGATTTATTTGACTTCTCGCGAATTTACTGGCGAAACTGTCTCTCTACAGATGTTTTCTATACTTTTTTATTTAATGATTGCAACGACGTGATTAAAAACATTTTTTTACGTCATTTACATGTCACATTTTATCTGCATGGATAAACGAAAAATAAATAAAATAACCAATTACAATTTTTATTTATTTAATGCATTATTAATATTTATAGATTGATTTTTTTAGATTTTCATTTTATTTAAAAATATTTCTTTCCTTGACCAAAACTAGATAAGTACTATTTGGGTGTGAAATGATATGATGTATGCGTAATTAATTTTTTGGTTGCTCAGATTAAGAATTCTTAGAATTACTATTTTTTTTTATAATATAATTTAATTGAATGACGTTGAATGTTATTGGAGATTGTTTTATGAAATACAATATTTTTGCTAATGATTAATAATTTTTTCAGATGTTTATTTCCATTATGGTCTGAAATTTTATACAATAAATTGCCATAAATATTGTTTGCTGTAATATTGTATGTGTATTATAATATTGCTTTTATATTGTTATTAATTCCTTTAATATACACAATTCATCAAATGTAACTCAAATTTCAACTGTTTTGTTAACGTTATTTCCGTTTTATAATCATACTTTTTATAATTTACTTGTACAAGTGATTTTTCATAAACTTTTGACAAATTGTTTTTGTAAAAACATTTTAAAATATTATGCATTTATTTAAAATGTGGCAAGAATTAAATTCCTTTAAAAATTTCAGAAATGTTACGATGGTTTTAAACATCGTAAATCAATGCCAAAACTTTTTGTTTTCACACTATAACGATGGCATATTCACAAACACTTAAAATGCTACGATAAATATTAAATCATAATTTAAATATGCATTTTTTTCCCATCAATTTACATAGTATACATTTTAATAGTATACATTTTCCCCCATTTCCTCACATCAATAGTATTGTATAAATTCAAGCATTATAAATATATATTTAAAAATATATAAATCCTTCTGATTTGAAACTTAGTAACTTCTAAATGTAGAAATTACGTGAAAACTTTGTTAATTAAAATAACTTTCAGATCCGGCACTGTTATATTTATTTAAAAACAACGCGATTATTCAAACCACAATAGTTTAAATTGTATCACTTATTCAAGCCTTGTGCTTCCTTTTGTATCACCTTGTATTTTCCAATACTGAAATTGCTATTGCATCTTAATAACAAAATAATTTCAAAGAAACTGAACGACCCAATAAAAAGAAAATCCGGTCGCAATACGTATATACATAAGGTAGATTTTAACCATTTTTTTTTAGATTTACGTGTTCTTTATTACAGCAATTGTTTATTTAGCAAGACTCGTGATATGATGTGGTTTTTTATTACTTATGTTACAGCTGGCATTGCAGAGTTTAGTGTCCTTTAAAGACATATGATTTTATAAGTTGTTTTTCAGCTCTATCTAGTTTTGAACTGTGATAACACCAGACTTCTTTCTCAAGGTTATCCTGTTTTTTGGAATTTCTCTCTGCAGCTTTTTTTTTAGATTTCTATAGAGACTTAATTAAAAAAAAAAAACGTTTGAATATTATTAAAGCTGGAATTATATCGTTTAATTATAAGAAATTAATTTTAAATATGCTAGATAAAAAAAGTAGGCATTTGAAAATACGTAGATTTTTAAATGTTTGTGTTTTTTCTTACTTTATTTAAATATACATCGTTGTTACAGCGTTTTAATCGAGTTTTCAAGCAATAAAAATGTTTTGTTTTTGTATATCTGTATTTTGATTCAGCCCTTCACCATTAGAATCGCACACTAAATGTTATTATGGGAAGAAAAATCTACAAGGACACCCCACCCCAAGTGGGCGGCCTGGGGCCAATTAGTTAGCCTTCAAGTTCGAATCCTGGTTGTGGTACGAATGCTTGTTAGTGATTCGGAATCCACGTCAATTAACCTAATGTGCGCACAAAAATGACAGTAGAGCGACAAACCAAACCAAACCTCTCTTCCACTCCTCCTGGAATCCAATGGAAGGACTTTTCGGCGTACAGATGTAACGTGCTTCTCCAAAATAAAGGAAAACACTGCTTCGCAGAGGAAAAAAGATAAATCAAGTATATGCATGGCAATGAATTGAAGATGTGATAAAACTACAAAAAGTTTCAACTTCTCCTATCAGGTTACGAATCGAATATTCTTGATTAAGAAACCCAATATCCACCAGATCACTACATTCCTTTTTTCGATTCATAAATCAATATTCTTTGCCATTTTTATAACAAGTTCAAACATTGTTGAAAGGAAAGCTACGTTTACGAAATTTACGTTTTCATTCAATATGCACTGTAAATATCCAATATCTGATGCTTAAAATGTACAAAAATGAACGAATTTACTGTTTATTTGAACTATAAACAATTAGTATTTAAAGTTTTTAAATATTTTACTTTTACATTTCTGTCTACTACAAATGTTTTATTTTCTGTGAAGGGACACACACTTCTGCAAACTACTTCGAAGAATTTTATTGTAACTCTAATAACACCATTTATTTACGAAGATTATTGATGAAGAAAATGACAATAATCGTTTTTAAAATTTTGTTGTAATGTTTTTGGTTAGGTAGTTACTGAGAGAAGCATTTTTCCTCTGTGTTGTTTGTTTTTAGTTTGTTGCAAATGGATCTCTTCCATTAAGTTGGTACTGATAGTTGTTTATTCCTGAAGCTGACTGGTGATAAAAATAAATCATTTATGAAAACCGCAAAAATGTTATGAAAGGGTGCACTTATCTCTTGGAAAACGGGGTTTTACCCATGCAAGATGATGACCATAACTACATGAGATTGGAAGGGTGTGTTGTTTGTTAAAATGTTTCCGAGAAACAGATGATGTATTACAATCAGCTGCAAATATGATTACACACAAGATATGACCAAGAAAAATTTACAAAATTCAGCTAATTTCTGTGCGATAAAGTCGCCATCCACGTTCGATAATATTATGTTTGGATAGTAAAATAAAATAAATTAAATTTGTTAGAATATATAAATTTTGTCCTTAAAAGTTTTAATCGCTTTTATGTACACCACTTTTAGTACATCTAAATTAAATTCATCTGCCAGTGGATAGTATCTGTTAAATTGATACTGCTGTTTTTTAACGGTAAAAAACAATTATAAACGCTTATAGTAAAGGTAAAAATTTGTAAATCTTCATTGATTACTTTTTATTATCTATATATGAATTAGAACATGTATATAAAAGTCTTTATCAATAGATCAATTATAAAGTAAACTGAAAATCAAACTGTGGGAATATCTCTTTATTATTTTCTGTCTTACATAAAACACATATATCAGAGTTTACATCCCTTATTTTGGCCAGATGTTCGACCAAGCAGTCGTGTCCAGTTCTTATTCTAAAATTGGCAACAGCCTCTTTTGCGAGTTATTTTTGCCAGAAGATTTGTCTTTTCGTTTCCAAGAATTCCAGCATGTGATGGAATCCATTGGAAAATGATGTCAAGTTTCTTAATGAAAATAGTAAACACCATCTTGTTTCATTTTTTTCTCTGTGATATTATGTCTGTAGGATTACCAGAACATCAACATTCACCTCTGTACAAAACATGTATTTGTAGGGGGTTCGTATTCCACTTTAATCTGTAAATCCCGGTTTGTTTAGCCCTCGTGTTCACAAGATAACCGTAGAGTGACAAACCAAACCAAATCTCTACACAATTCTTTCTAATTTCTTGAAATTTAGCTCCAGACAGACCATCAGCATTCCATTGTAGTATATTCAATCTAAATTTCTGATGAGGCATAGTCATTTTTCCGGGGCAGTTAGCCATAGCCTCTAATCGTTACTCATTTAGCACCGCTTAGGAGACACGAGTAACATTACCTCGCCTTTAGAATTTGTATGGATTGAGTTCTATTAAAAGCCATAGGTAGCAACAACAGCAACATATTTCTTTATCAATCTAAGTTTTATTTTATTGATCGAAAAAAATTGCAACGCATAAAACAAATAAAAATAAACTTTTTATTCCTTTTACAAAAATAATAGAGAGTTGCTGCATACCGTATTTTGGACGTCCGTTATTTATTTCTCCTAGCGCGCATGCTCATAGGAAATTGCGCATGCGTATTTGTAATAATGCTTCCTGTGAGCATGCGCGCTAGGGAGAAAAATAACGGACGTCCAAAATACGGTATGTAAAAACTTTCTAATATCTAATCTTTTCTAGGATAGTTTATATTCTGCTATTTCACTATCCGTGGGAACAACGTCAAGAAGATATATTATCTTGGTTGTTAATCTATCCGTATTTTTTTAACTCAAAGAAAAAATTTTACTACATTCAAATTTCAGAAAACACCTCATTTTACTACATTCAAATTTAGGAAAACACCTACACCACAAATCATATAAATTACTACCAGGGAAAGTACTAAAATTACCATATACAGTTTTTGTTAACTTCGTAGAATGTTTAATAAAATAAAAGCAGGTACCAAATCTCTCAAGAGCGTAAGATTATATGTTTAAATTTTGTGATTAATGTGTAATATTCTTCTCTCATCACTTGCATTGTGTCGTTATTTTATTTATTTTTGAGCTTAGCTCAGTGATATATTCAAGCACAAAATAAATGTGAAAATTTTTATGAAACCTGTTCTTGATATATTTAAATATTTATTTAAAGAAAAATCATTGCCGTTGTTTTACTTCCTACTAATTCAATTTCGTTTGTTAGTGGTTTTATATTATAGGATTTGATATATTTGTTTCCATTTATCTTATGCAATGTTTGCTAGATGATACGCATTTTACGCAGCCTTTTATTGAATACAGCAATAGTACGAAATAAGTTGACACTTTAAATGCAAATGTTTTGTGATGGCCTTAAAAATATCAATATATTTTTTTACTGTACATTTCTACATTTATATTACATTCCATTTGGACATATATTTAAAATTGAATTATAAATTCTGGTTGACTATAAACCTGGTACCAAGTCCATGTTGGACCATGGCCATCTGCCTACTGGCAGATTCTGAAACAACGCTCCCTTAGTTTGACTTTTATGATGGTAATATGACTTTACATATTGAATGGTACCTACGGTTTAAAGTGGATTACGAACCACTACAAACATTTATGGCACCGCCGGGACTTGAATTCGAACTCTGTGGCATCAAACGCCTGAGTGATTATTAAACTATCATGTAATTAAAAAAATCTTCAGTATTCTATCTACAGTTCTCTTAAAATATAAGAAGATAATTTTTTTGCTAATTTTATATAACATGAAATATTTATTGTTATATGTGTTATAATTAACATTAAAGAATATACTTTCATCAGATTTGCAGTAAAAATATTTAAAGAAAATTCACAGAAAAATGATCATAGATATATTTTTTATTTTACTGTTCGATTGCAATGCTTTAATTGTAATGAATCGATATCGATCTCTTTTAAATTCTTAATCGGAAATTGTTTGTAAAATTTTATAAACATGTATACTTATAAACGAGTAAGATGGAAGCATATTTTTAAGATAAGCTCCAGCGATTTTGATTAACATAACAATAAAACAACTGAAGTTTTCTTTTTGTGTTGCACTTTCACCAAGTTGACTCATCAATAAAACGCATTTTATTTTAAAAACAAGTTCCTTTAAATTGTGTTCCTTGTATAGGTCCGTGTCAGGTATTCGTAAATCCAGATTCTGCCAAAAGAAGATAAAGTTGGTAAATAGTGTGAGAACTTTTGAAAATGGATCAGTTACATTTATGTATTCAGCATATTCAAAATACCTTACGGAAATTGTTGGCTTGGAGAAAAAGGTATTCACCGGCATAGCATTGTCCTCTGAAAAACTTATTACGCATCCTAAACAATGGATTCCACAATTTCCATAAACTTACCCGAACATTTATGACAATTTTCTCGATTTCTGCTCTCCTCTTTTCTTTCTACTATAAAACATGATTACAAAAATAGCGGTGTTGTCCCAAAATACTTAAGGAGTGACCATAAATATTTTTGCTCGCCCATTCAAGTGTCAGCGTGACAGTCTTTTGGGAAAGTGATTTAAAAGGCTGTTTGCTCCCAAAATTGCTTCAGTAATTCCCTTGGAAAAAGATTTCTTCTTCGTGTGCATTTACACAACTAAGTGTAAATTAAAATATTCTTTTTGTCCAGGTTTGGCATTACACTTTCAGTTAGTTCCTCGTGTAATCGGTTTCGGATTTATCTTGGACTGCATTGTCATTTGATCTTTATCTTTAATTTTCTAAATTCCTCCAATAACGCAAAATGACATTGATAATATTCATTGATCTTGAACGTGCTTAGAAAAAAGGATTTCAAAGGATTGATTAAGAAACCATTGAAAAAGTCGGCAAATTTGTGTAATCATAATTTAATATCGACTTTACTTTGTGATCAATTTTTGCCTTTATATCAAAGGGCCTTAAACTTTAACTATATCGCTCCCCTTATTGGCGCGACCTGATGACCAATTGGCTAGCGCTCTGGCCTTTGGTACCACAGGCTTCAGTTCGAAACCTGGCTGTGAATTGAATGTTTGTGAGTGGTTCAGAATCCACTCTAAACTGTAGGTCCAGGTTAGCCCAAAGTGTGCACAAAATGACCGTAGAGCGAAACCAAACCTTAAACCCACTTATTGGCATTTAATTATTATGGCATTTAATGATTAAATGCTGCATTAGTATGGTTATTTACTGTATTTGTATGTATAAGTAAGTCTGTGTGATTGATCATTAACTTTAAATATCAGATTTTTCACTAATTACTTTTCAATGTACAACATAATTTTACTGAGTAAAAACAAATCATATAATCCAAATTGCTGGTAGTGATTAGTAATTTTTACTAACCTTCAATGATTAGTAATTTTTACTAACCTGCATTGATTAGTAATTTTTACTAACCTGCATTGATTAGTAATTTTTACTAACCTGCAATGATTAGTAATTTTTACTAACCTGCAACGATTAGATTTTTACTAATACGATTTTTTTTTAACCTGCAACGATTAGTAATTTTTACTAACTTGCAACGATTAGTAATTTTTACTAACTTGCAACGATTAGTAATTTTTACTAACTTGCAACGATTAGTAATTTTTACTAACTTGCAACGATTAGTAATTTTTACAAACGTGTAGTGATTAGTAATTTTTACAAACGTGTAGTGATTGTAATTTTTACAAATTAGTGATTGGTAATTTTTACTAACTTGCAACGATTGGTAATTTTTACAAACGTGTAGTGATTAGTAATTTTTACAAACGTGTAGTGATTAGTAATTTTTACAAACGTGTAGTGATTAGTAATTTTTACAAACGTGTAGTGATTAGTAATTTTACAAACGTGTAGTGATTAGTAATTTTTACAAACGTGTAGTGATTAGTAATTTTCAATTACTAAATATAATATGTGCAAAAAAATTACACAGAGTTATATGCAATTAGGTAATTATTTATTGATCAGTGTAGATTTTCTTTATAAAATTTAAGAAAAGTCCATATTTCTTTTTTAAAACTAATTGGAAAATAAATGACATCGCATTACCGAAATATACTGTGGTAATACAACTTATATCCAATTTTATACTTTCACAACCCAGTCTGTCTTTTTCAAACGAATGGCCATCTTCGTAAATTGCGTGCACTTTCAAACCTGAGTGCACGATTGCTTCTTTGAATCGCCGTCTTGAATTTCATAACACTTGTCGAAAATTGCCAAAGAGCTCATTTCCGAAATTACGTCACAAGAGAAAGTGGTTACCAGATTTCCCACTGCAAAAGAAGGCTTGTTGTCGTAGCGCTCACTTCTCCTGAGGTCACCCAACAGCCTTGGGATTCATGGTCGCATACTTTTGCTGCTCTTTTCTGCCAGCCGTCTTCTTTTCACCAATATACAGGTCTCTCCAGAAAAAAAACAGAAAATCTTTTTTTTTTTTTTTTCACCACTTTTTAATTCCCTTCTTTAGAAGTTTTTTTTTTTTTTTTTCTGCCGTTTGTTGTTGAATGGCAAGTTTTCTAATTAGATTATTTGATTGAGGTCCGGTTGATAATGGTATTTTGAGTTTTGGCCTCTGGTTGATTTGTTTTTTTTTGCTTTGTTGAGACACTTTCGCCGTGAGAGAAACGAGTTTTTTTTGGCCTGCCAGGAAGTTCTTATAGTAGAGCATGTTGTTGGAAAATTTAAGGGGATATTTTCCTCGGATTATTGTCCACTTATTTAACATATTCTTTTTCTGTTGAATTTAAAGATAATTTAAATAAAAAAAAATCTTGTGCCTCATTTTCTAAAATTATCAAAAGTATTTTATCCTAGTCAACGGATACGGACGTACCTATTGGATAAATATACCCCTAAAACATCCACATAATCAAATTAGAAACAATTATATTTATGCGTTAAATTTCAATTAAGATAGATAAAAATAATAAGCTTTTAAAAATATTGAATAAAAGATAAATAAAATTAAACTAAAATAATAAATAAATAAATAATTAATTAATTTAAATTAAATTAGGAGTCTGTATCCTAGTCAAATGATTTCACTAAAAGCGTTTATAATGCATATTTCCACAAACATAAATTTTAAAAATGATATCTATTGCCGTGTAAGAGTAAAAATTCTTTTAAATGTTAGTGTTCAAATGAAATTGAATGTCTTAAAAAGTATATTATTTAAATATCATTAAATTAAATTAAATAAGTACTATAAAGTTAAGTATTATTTACTAAATTATTAAATGAAATATTGTTAAGTATTATCGATTTATTATGTGTTAAGTATGTTTTTAAGTGAGTGTTGTAAGGTTTTAATACTTAATGAACAGCATAAAGAATTATTTTTATTTTGCGTTGTCAAATTGTCTGACACACACACACACACACACACACACACACACACACACACACACACACACACACACACACACACACACTTCCTTAGAGTTACTTTTTCCTGGACGTGTTCAGTGCCTTTGGTATCACAAACTTCAGGTTCGATCCTGGCGGTTTCCTAGATGTTTGTTAGTGGTTCGGAATCCACTTTAAACTGTAGATGCCGGTCTGTTTGGCCGTCGTCGCTCTACGGTCATCTTGTGTAAAGTGACCGTAGAGCGACGACAAACCAAACCAAACCAAATCAAGACGTGTTCACTAGTGTGTTAATCCGTGAAATGTTTAAAAAAAATATTCACTATTAAAGCTTTTCAGTAGTTCAAAGAGAATTTAAACAAACTTAAAAAGGTTACAGGATATATGCGATACCGAGATGATTGATACTAACAACAGGATGTGTTAGAAATTCTATACGTGTAGGTTTGTTTCGGTTGGCTGTTAGTCTATAAACAGAGTGGGAATCGAAATGATCAACGATTAAAAAAAACTTTTAAGAATAAAACAGTCTGTACCAGACAGTAAAGTAGAAAATGCAGCTGTCAAAATCTGTCTGAAGTTTGTTTTTTTTTTACTCTTTTGTTATTTCTGGTGTTCTTTCTTTCTTTTTTTTAATTAATTATTTCTCTGTATAATTATTCATATGAACTAGTTATTCTAAAGCAAGAATGCACAGAGTTCGTCCCACAGCATCATATTAAAAAATTTATTTTATTTAAAAAAATTAATTGGTAACTTAAAAAAAAATAGTTTCTGATTTGTTAAAAGATTAAAACTGGGAACATGTCCCAGCTTTAGTTTAATAAATAAGTAAACATGTAAACATTAAAAAAACTTTGAAAATATTTTTTTTTTTTACTTTATTGCAGATTAAAGATAAATCTTTGTCAATAACATGTTAGCCTGAAGAAATTAATTTTTTTAATTCGTCAAATTTTATTTTATATCTAATAAATTTATTCGGTAAATCAATTAATAGAATTTTTAGATAAAAAGACCAAATCATTCATTTTTATATTTTCAAAATGAATATTTTGCAATCAATTTATTTTCTATTTAGACCAGTGCTTCTCAACTATTAAAATTGGGGCTAATTTATAAACCTACAAATACTTGTAGGTGCACTATATTCAAATTTCTGAGAAATAAGCATTCTATACTAACGCCTCATAATTTAATATCCAGTTGATAAATTCCATAAACTACTACTTGCAGATAGTGGAATTTCAGAGTTTGCAAAGGCAATTTTTAATATTGAAAATCATATAGACCCTAGCATTCGTAATAGCCACCCATGGATTTACCGTTGCTAGTGTCTGGGAAACGTTCTTTTTCACATTATTGTTTTTTGGCGAATTTTTAAGTGAAGAAAGAAGAAACAAGTAATATAAAAAAAAATTTTAAATTAATTCTTACTTTTTTACTATATTGCAGAAACGTCCTTTACAAATAAAATTGAAATTATGCTTTTACATCTGGCGCCATCTATTATTAGATACATGCAACTTAAATGTAAAAAAAACCCTAAAATTAATTAAATTTAATGAATTAATTAATATTTGAAAAAACTGTATTAACATCAAGTGTCATTCACTAAAAGTTCAAAAAAATGTATTTGAACTTGAGTGGATGAATAAAAAGTATTTTATTAACGATTAAAAATTTGAACAAGATATATATAGGGAGAGTGTGAGCAAATAGAAGGAATTGAAAAAGCAAAACAAAAAGGTTTGTCGTTTGTAATGAAAAACAGTAACTGTAGTGATAAGAAAAAAGAGTAATTACTATATTTGTTTTTATGCGGTCACATATTTATCTGGAATACCACAGGGCGCACCCTTTTAGTACCACTGATTTTTACATAGCAAGTATAGTGTTTAATGCACTTATATTAACTTCTTGGATTAGTCCTTGGAAAGAGATAAAAAAAATTGGAAAACTGTTTATATTAAAATGGAAAATCATAATTAAGAATGTGTTTATTTTATAAAAGGGAATTTTTGCTAATGATGTTCCGCATAGATAAAATTCCTGTGGCAACAAAATTTATTTAAAAAAAAATAAGATAATTTAATTCAATGTCCTTTTTCCTTGTCCATGTTTAGTGTGATTTATCTCCACATCTAACATGATAGTGATTTAAATGATGAAAATGATTGCCGATGAGTGAAATCCTTTTTGGCCATGAAATGTCTTGTAAGGATTAATTGAATGAAACGCATTCCAGATGATTTATATTTCGCGGAACTATCATCACTGTTGATGACAATGTTTAGTGCTTACTACGGAACAAGACTTTCACAGATTTGTTGACGAGACTTTCTCGAATTCCTCTGCCAGAAATTGTTGGGTGGTGGTGCTGCATCAAGTTCACTTTTACTTTTTGTTCTTGTTCGCTTCGATTTTCTCTAATCGTTTGTTCTTTTGTTCTAAAGCAGTTCGAATTCATGGCCGGTGCCTGGCGTTATTTTCAATGGTTCTAACCATAATAATATTCTGCTTGGCCGAGCGTAAAGACTAGTGTGCTGAAAGATGTATAGTTTATCACTCGCTGTTTTAGTGTGGGTGAATGGTTTTTTGAAAGATAGTATGCAATTTCTGCATGCTATTTTGGAAAAAATGGTTCTCAAATGCTTTATTTTTTTTTATCTTTTCATAAAGATAAAAAAAAAAAAAAAAAAAAGCATCGATTGTTATTGTAATTTTGTTTTCGACAATTAATGTTTTTTTTTTTTTCTTTTCCAAATTATATATCGGATGTTAAGTTTCTACGAATTTTGCCAAGTTTCATTTTCTATACATAATCTGAAAAGTTCTTCTATTATTTTTTAAGGATTTAGATAGTAAAGAAAATCGATGCTACAAAATATATTTTAGAATTTTGTTTATTGTGTTTTTATTATATAGGAATAGTTGTTTTCGTTTTACTGTGAATTTGAGATAGAATTAAGAAAAAAAAAATGTGTATATAAAAAAAATTAGAACCTGAAATAGAATCAGAACTTGAATTAGAACCTGAAATAAGAATTAGAACCTGAAATAGAACTAAAACTTGAATTAGAACCTGAAATAAATTAAAACTTGAATTAGAAGAAAAGAATAAAAACTTGAATTAGAATTAGAATAAAACTTGAAATCAATAGTTCTAGAACCTGAAATAGAATTAAAACTTGAATTATGAAATAGAATTAAAACTTGAATTAGAACCTGAAATAGAATTAGAAAGAACATGAATTAGTTTAATGAAAAATGAAATGAAATGTTTACCATTTAAAAAACTTTTTTGTCATATACATGTATAGAAAGGTTTTCACTCTAATGGCAGCAAACAGTTTCGATTTTTAATTACTAATCTTAATTAATAATTCTTAATTAAGTCATGTCTTATTTGATTTTTAAAATCTATTTACGAAAGGAACTGTAATTCGTTTCAGACTATTTTTTTAAATATGTAAATAAATTTATTAAATTAAGTTGTATTGAAAATTGCTTTATATAGCTTTTGAAGTATGCAAATATCCATAAGTGCATTCTTTAATAAAACAAATATTGAATAACATGTAATCCTTATATTTATACGTTTACTCTTTTGCAAAACTAAAGCTAAAATGTTCTCTATTTTAATTTTTTCCGTCAAAATCTGAAAATCTTTCAAAATTATTAATGATTTTTAAGTAAATTGGCCATATAATTAGGTGTTCTAAAAGAAAAACATCAGCATGACATATGCCCTTCAATATTATTTAGTGAATGTTTTGAAGAATATTTTGCATAAATCTGGATCATTTAACCATGAAGGTTTTCCAAAAGAAATTATAAATTAGCAAGTTTTTATGGGAGAATTAAGGAGAAATTCTCTGTTCTTAATTAAGTAGCTTATAAGTAAGCAGTAGATGAGGTTTTCAAAATCCTTATGTATCCATAGCAATTTTTTAATGGGTATTTGAAGACTTATGATAAATCTATAAGTTTTTAATGCTGATAAATCAAAATAATTATAATTAGCAACTTTAGCAATTTTTTTAGTAACCTAGCAATTTTTCAATTCCTTCTACTAGCTCACATTCTCCCTATATATATCTTGTTCAAATTTTCAATCGTTCATAAAATACTTTTTATTCATCCACTCACGTTTAAATACATTTTTTTTTAAATTGTAGGGGATGACACTTGATGTTAATACAGTTTTTAAATATTCATTCATTAATTAAATTAAATTAATTAATTTTATTTTTTTTTTAGATTTAAGTTGCACATATCTACCAATAGATGGGACCAGATAAACTTAAAAAAATGAATGAAAATTATTTATAAAGGACTTTCTGAAATATAGTGAAAAAAAGTAGGAATTGATTAAATCTTTTTTTTTTTTTTACTTGTTTTTATTTAGCTTAAGAATATATATATTTCAGCTGGCTGTTGTTTGTATATTTGTAAAATTGGTGAAGACACGAATGAGTCTGGTGATAAAATCAAACATGATAACCGTAAATTAATTTACATGTGCTGCAAAAAAATTCTGAGGGGGTATGTGCCTGCTTTCTCTAAGATATTTCTCAATGTTGCAATTAAGATATACAATAGTTAATTGTAGTATTGTTATTATTATGGATTGAATAAAAATAAATGCTTTAATTTTAAAAACAATAATTAATTTCCAATGTAGTTTTTAAAAATTATATACATATTTCTACTTTTCAAAAAAAAATTAAAGATTTTTTTTTATTAAACTTTAGAAAATATTTATATGTACGTTATAATTATTACATTCTATACTTATTATTTTTTTCTTTTTTAAAATCTATAATCACTTTCAGTTTTACATAATCGATTACTCCCATTGTAATTTTCGTGAAATGATTCTATAAATATACAGTTCTTCGTATGGATTGCATCTAAATCTTGAATTCACTGTAGCGTAGATCTCAATGTCATTGGATTCAATATGCTAAAGCGGATTAAGTGCAGGTGATAGTGGCTCTAACATAGTCATTACCGTTGACGCACTGACAGATATTAATTTGCTACCACATCTACTGGAGCGTGAATTTTTATTCTGGGTAAATTCCTTCCTTCATTTCTTTTTTTTTGTTGGAAACACATGTTTCGGTTTGAAAAGAAATTTATCTTGGCCTTGGCGAGGTCGGAATAACACATCATTGGCATTAAGTAAGACATCCATGGGTGTATATTATTTGTGGTTGGCAAATTAAATGTAGAGTAAAGCTCATCTTGTAGGAGTTTTAAAACAAGTGTTTTTCTACAGGATTACAAATGTTAAGTTTTTTTTATGGAAATATATTATATTGCAAAAATTTAAAGATACTTTTCTTCATTGATGCAATAGAAGGCCAAGGCTGTCTGCCGATTGGTTTGTTTTTGGTTTGTCGCTCTACGGTTATTTTTTGAACACTTTAGCCTAATTAGATCGGGAGCTACAATTTAACATGAATTCCGAACCACTAACCAACATCCATGCCTCTGCCAGGATTCGAACCTGAAATCTGTGGTACAAAAGACCAGAGCGCTAGCCAATTAGCCATTAGGCCGTGTCTACCTATTGGCAGATTTCCAGACAGGAAATGTTATCTTTTTTCAGGGTAGGGTTGTCAGTCCAGTCATGTTTGATCGGGACCTAAGGTTGAATTCGAATCATTACAAATATCCATGGTACCAGCGGGTCTCGGACACGAAACCTGTTGCACCGGTCATTCAACCATCATCTAATAAAAAAATACAAAAAAAAATATTTATCTAATTAAAATTTGCAACAACAGTTTTACATTAGCAAGCAGGTATAAATTATTGAACTAATATTTATCTATGGTGTTAATTCTTAACTATCCTCTTGTTAAAAAGGAAAAATGAGAATCATTTTATCTTACAAGTCTTGATAAAGTTTTAAAATCCCCATTTCTAATTTTACAGATTAGTTACTAACGATTCGTGGCTCAGTGGCAACGCGTTACTGGTGCGCATTTAGGGCTGTTTAGTTTGGCATGCCGCTGTACAGTTATCTTGTGCACATGAGGGTTAAACAGACCGGGACCTACGGTTTTAAGTGGATTTCGAACAACTAACAAACATCCATGCCACCGCCAGGATTCGAATCTGAAGCCTGTGGCCTGTCCATTAGGGCGAAGGTTCAATCCGCTGATGGCTTTTTGTAGATATTGTTTCAAAAAATGATTAGTCTCGATGGCATTTGTGATGGTCAGCATCTTGCCTCGTTATTCCTGATAATTGTTTTCCGTGTTTTCTCTTATACGATACTCAAATACGGTGTAGTCCCCCTAAAGTGGGTAGCCTTCCTGAAGTTACTGCCCTCCTTCAGAAACACGGAGCAGAAGTCAGACTTCTACCTACGGGTGCTGCATCACAACAGAAGCTGCTCCACCCTTTCTCTGGGCCTGTCTGCCGAGTGGGTGGCGGTCTGGCGCTCGGTACCACAGGTTTCGTGTTCGAAGTCCCGGCGGTGCCATGGGTGTTCGTAGTGGTTCGGAATCCACTTTAAACTGTAGGTCCCGGTCTGTTTAGCCTAACATGTGCATGAGATGACCGTAGAGCGATAAACCAAACCAAACCACGTTTCCCTCCTTCCATGAGATTACATGAGTTGGTTTAGATGTTGCTGTCTACCAAGTAGAATTAAAAAAAAGATTGGTTGCTTGTAAAATATCAATGTTTTTAGAATTACTTACATAATCACTTCGGCAGAAACTTTTCCATACTTCTGTCAAGCTTAATGGGGAAAAATAAAGAACCAACAAAGCAAATCACGAACCAGGTTAATTATTGCCATGTCATTACAGAGCTAATTTTTTACGGTAGTTTACATACTTTTGACGTTTTCAAAAGCTATCAGTCCGTTTCCTTTTGAAAAAAAAAGACTTTAAATTAATTGGTTTTTAAAATTAATTATATATCAGATTCGCTTTCCTACATTATATTTAACTGGAATTATTACAATTCTTAATGGATTTTTAAAAAAACTTTTAAATTTCGCAATAAAAGTTTTTAAAATGCAAAATTATTTTATCTACAAAAATCCTTTTTTTTTTTTTTTTTTTTTAATATTTAATTAATACTCCAAAAATTCCCCATGATTCAGATTAGAATTACATTGGTACAGTGAAACTTATAAAGTATAACAGGTTTTTAGTGCTTGACTCGGGGCTCAGCGGTAACGCTCGCCGCTGGTGAGTATTAGGGCTGAGGTTGGCTGGCGGCTTTGTTGTAGATGCTGTTTCAAAAAACGAGGAGACTCGATGGTGGCTGTTATGTTCAGCACCTTGCTTCGTTAGTCGGATAAAAGTCTGTTGGGAGTTTTCCGAGTTTTCTCCCATATAATGCGCAAATGTGGGGGTAGTTTTCCCTATATGACCAGTCGGGAGGCATTGCCCTCCTTCTTCAGCGAATTAGAGCCAAGTCAGACTTCTATCTATCTGGGTGCTTCATGACAACAGAATCTGACCCCCTTTTCCCTCCTTTTATGAGATTACACGGGTTCTTGGACTTGGTTTAGATGTTGCTGTTTACCAAGTAGGATAAGAATCAAAACACAAATGTTTTGAGATGCAGGCCTGCATTATTAATATGCAGCTAATAAATACAATTTATTTATCATCATAAAAAAAAACAGTTTATTAATCACTAAATCAAATTCATTATCATAATTCATTAAAATGTCAAAAATACAAAAAAAAAGTCTTGAACCCTTATTTTCCAAATTGAAACAAACTTTAATTGCTTTCGTGTATCAGCAGTTCAAATATAAGCAGTTTTAATTTTTTTTATAAAGAAATAAAACATTAAATTAAGGGAATAATTTTCCGAACAACAATAATTTATTTGAATTTCATTAATTTTAAATTGCCGGATTTCTTCGTATGTCATTTGTACTTGTTTGTCGCTCGCAATGTCACACATTGGTATTTGGTTTATGCTAAACAAAATTTGCATTTTCATTAGTTTGAAATTTTGTTTTGAACTTATAAATCTAGTTCGTCAGTGAAATATGCCGTTACTAATAATTTTAACCTCTTTAAATCACAATTAATGATGTTAATTTTTTCTCTTTTGAAATCTTGCGTAAGAATTTTTTTCGATACTGTTGGTATATATCTTGAATTTTTGCATCTTATTATGGTTTTATTGTTAGTGATAGTGAATTCGTATTGCTTTAAAATGTGTAGTCTTGAACATTCCTGTGCACTGGTGAATAAATAATAAGTTTTTTTTTTTTTTTATGCTTTTTTTATAATTCTTATTTGATGCTATTATTTAAGAAATTACAAATATTACACTAATATTCCTCATAAACTATATTTAAATCAATACTTCTTCATTGGCGCAGCGGCAATGGCCAATTGGCTAACACTTTAGCCTTTGGTATCATAGGCTTCAGGTTCGAATCCTGACAGTAGCATGGCTATTTGTTAATTGTTTGGAATCCACGTTAAACTGTAAGTACCAGTCTAATTGGCCCAAAGTGTGCACAGAATGACCGTAGAGGGACAAACCAAACCAAACCTCCCAGGACTCGAACCCTAAACCTCTGGCACCTAGCGCCAGAAAATTTTCGTAATGAACGAATGCTGAAAGTCCTGTATCGAACCCTGGGCCTTTCACATTCAAAGCGAAGGCTCTACCACTGAGCTACACCCCCAGATCTAAATCTATACTAATTACTGTAAATAAGTCGCGACATCAATATGCAGTGCCTTAGGATATTATGCAAAATTAACTGTATAATTCTATCAAATAAAATGTTTTTATATGTTGTATAATTACATTTTACAAGAAAACAGTAAAGTCGTACCAAATTCTAATAGTCAATTAAATGAATTATCCTACATATTTCTTAAAATCTAAGTTTTCAAATATATATATTTATTGTGTGGTAATCACCAGATAGCGACACTTCACGGTCGCTTGTCTTTGACAGAGCCTGTTTACAATGTGGGGGAGAGTATTCAACTTTGAACTCTGACCCCACGAGAGGGGACAGGTCCTCGTGGATGAGAAAAGAAACCTCGCAGATGGGCGCGAGAGAGGAACGCTGAAGGAGCGATTAGGGGAGGCTGCATCAAGCAGCGAGAGAATGTATTTAACCCCTTAATTAATGTAAATATCATTGTAAAATATAATATTAAATGGCTTTATTTAAAGTAACGTCCCGTTACTGCGTTTTGAAATACACCCTAGACACCCACTGCAAAAGTTCAGCTTTTGGACTGGTAGAAGTCTAACAAAACAGTAGGTTCGACCGGGTGAATCTATTGAAACCGGTGTAACGCTACATAAATTGGGGGCTCGGCCGAGATACATCTTTTGCAAGAGGCTAAACTATACATATATATTTTTTTTTAAAATATTTGAAATTTAAATCTGCCTACATTATGAAAGCGTCAAATTTTTAAATGTCTTGACAGTTATACATCCATTTGGATGTTTCAAAATACATAAAAAACGCATTATCTTTTAGGTCTTCTTGTAACTTGGTTTCAACTTTGACCTTTTCGATAGTGAAAAGCAAACATTTTTTAAGGTCAACTATGTTTAACACTAAATGTGTTTGCGTTCTGGAAGTTTTATTTATTTAATTTCCTCAATATGATGCCATGAGTGTTTTATCAGATTTATATGTATGTTCCAGATTTCTTTTTATGGCAAGATTTTACACGTACAAATATTTAAGTGTTTGTAGACTCCATAAACATATATTTCCTTTATATTGAAGAAAAGAAATATTTATTAACTGGAAAATCTTTAAATTTTTGAAATATTAAAACCTATTAATTTTCATAAAACAGTAAATTTATGAAATAATAAAAGAATTTTTGTATAAATGTATATTTGATTATTATCATATTGTTGTAACATAATAAGGTATTTTTTCTTATTGGTTCATATAATGGTTCATGTCAATTAATTTAACATGAAAACATGAACCATTATATCGACCAATATTGCAATAAGAAAAACAGACTAACGACTAAACGTAGTTTTCTAACATTTATTAAAGCTAACATTTTCATAAAGTACGAAAATAATGTTTCATATTGCAAACTTTAAAAATGTTCATATTAGTTTAATATATATTCATATAGACTTGATGGTTAATTAATTTTCTTCTCATAAATTTTAGAAATATCATTAATGAAGCAAATTCTTTTTGTGAAAATGTATGTATACTATATCCATTTTTACATTAAATTACAATCTTGTGCGTAATAAATCCAATATAAGCAATTTATATAATAAAATAAAATATTTCAATGAATTGCTATTCATTTCTTAGAAATATAACTTTTATGAAATGTAACTTTTGAGTTTAAATATGTCGTATATTTCCATTCGTTACCATATATAAATTCGTACCATATATAATTTCTAAAAATGGTAGTCTGTCATAGCGATAGGAGTGTCAATATTTTTTTTTTTTGTTCTAATACAGCTGGCAAACACTTAGACAGCTTGGTCTTGGATGCCTTAAGGCAAGCAGTGCACAGACGTTACTCACTTTGCATTACTCAGGGGGCGCGTGTAACTTTTTGAAGATAAGCCACGGACGCGGAGTAACAATGCCCCCGCAACGCACTACGATCCTATTAGGACCGGGACCTACGGTTTAAAGTGGATTCGAACCACTACAAACATCCATGGCACCACCGAGACTCGAATCCGAAACCTGTGGTACCGAGCGCCAGCCACTCTTATTCATAAATATTTATTTATTTTTACATAATTTTACTTTAATAGAAAAAATATTTACAAAGACATTCCTATCAACACGACAGGTCGGCTTATATACGAATCGTCTAATTCTGCAAAAGTTGTAATTACTTTTCCATTTGCGAAATGCAGACGAAATATCGTTAAATATAGCACGCTTTTATTTTCTTAAGTTTTTGAAAAAAATAATTTAAAATTTAATGAGTTCTTCGTTATATGAAAATGAGTTTTTTTTATTTTCGAAAATGCTGGTTTGTTGTGTCGTTGCCAAAACAAAAACTCTGATTCTAGCGTCTTGCAAACAAAAAACCAGAACTAAGAATACCGTAAATAATTAGCACATAATAATAAGTATGGAAAAAAAATTATTTTAATCTTTTAAATACTTTTTTTGAGTATTTTGAATGCAACTTTTATGCAAAAATTCTTTTCAGCCTATGTATGGGTTGTGAGCTATGAGTAAAGTTTTTTTTTGAAGAAAGGAGTTTTATTGGCTTATACATGGGTCAGTTTATATTTGGAAATATATTGTTTGCATTTATTTCAGTATAACTTCAAAAACTAAAACGCTTAGCATTATAGTTTTTGTTACTGTATTCATTATTCCTTATGTAAAAGAAAATCTCTGAAAATATTATCACTATTTTTTAATTAAACAAACCTTATTTTGTGTTTTGCTACCATCTGGTGTCTATGTTGCTTCGTCTATTGCATTTAGAAATTTTCTTCTAATTCTCAAATTGATATTTTCTTTCAATGAACTCTTTTTCTCGAAATGGTATTTTTTGAAGTTCATGCGATTGGCATCTTTATTTAATATATTTTAAAGGTTGGTGTCATAAACAATTAAAAGGTTGTTGTCATAAATAAGTATTCAAAATAATTTTTCTTTACCATTTTACCAAAGATAATTTGAACTGCTCATCAATATTTTATATAAAAATTTAAATACATATATAAAATTAACCAAAACTAGAAATGTTTTATTTTATGGGTCATATCTGTTGGTATACATGTAAATTGCAATTATGCAATTCCTTAAATAACATTCTCCGAAATACCAGTAATGTTTTAAATTCTGCAACAAATAAACTATATGATTGAATTGTGTATGATTTCAACAATGATGAACTTAATACTAATAATAGCTTTGAAATACCTATACTGCGAAATTTCTTTTTTAGAAAAGAAATATATCATCCTTGAATCGGTACTTGAACCAGACATTTGAAACCTATATTTAATTTCGATCACGAGGGCTGTGTCCATGGAACCAGAAGTTTCCGAAGAATCAGTTTGTGAAATTATAAGCTCGAATCTGTCAACAAGCAGTGGGCGAAATTGGGCGTGAAAATATTAACCATTCTATGGCACGCGGAACCTTGGAATATAATAAAACAGAAAATTATAAAGAAAAAAGGGGACCTCTTGCACGCAAATAGCCCAAAGACATCAAACAACTGAAGCGTTTCTGATATTTATTTATTATAGTGTTTAGTTGATTCTTTTTTTACTTGCTTGCTTCTTTTCGTATGTGCTTTTTGCCGGAGTTCGTCTGGATTTCGGGTAGCGGTCTGAAGAAAAACGGTCAAAAGAAGAATGGCTGTTCTGTCTGAGTGGGAGCTAAAGTTATGACTGTGAAATTTTTTTTTTTTTTATTATTATCTCTTCTGGCTTTTTGGCCTGCAGCGCAATAATTGTTTTTCTTAAGAGTTTTTAAAGAGCAAAAACTGGCTCGCAAAATTGTAGCTCTTTGTATTTGTTTGGATAATTTTCGAACAAAACGCAATTATGTATTTGTTACGTAAAGCAAAAGATGCATGGAATGTCTTTTTTTTTTCGATTGCTGCTTTTAAATCAAGGACTTTGGATTTTGAGAAGTTTGAGTTCATAAGGTTCGTTGGATACATCGGATGTTTTGTCTTTGAAGATAAGTTTATTTTATTCGAAATAGCACTTTTAAAAATAATGGGTTAAGACACCTATAATCTCAATTTCTGTGAAAAGATCACATTTAAAATTTTGCTCTAACATAAATCAATTTAATAAATAGCGACATTTTTTAAATAAAGATAAAACGGTCAAATTTTTTAAATTTTTTTTTTTTTTGTAATATTTATTGTTACAACAAAATTAATCTCTTAAGATTAGTATTATTACTTCATAATAAGTATTAAATTGGTATTTTAATAAATATTTTTAATAATGAAAATTAAATGGAATTTTTAAATTTTTAATGAAGTTTGAAAATTAAACCTTGGTTTAAAATATTTAATTGTTACTTGGTTCTTTTAAATGAATTTTCATTATGTTTTAAATATTTTAAATAAACATTTAATATTTACTGACTTAATAAAAGATTTTGTTGAAAATATTAAAATTTTTATCTTGCGACCAATATGTATTCTACTTCAAAAATTATTTGAAAATTTCTATTTCAAAAATTGTTTGATTGATACTCTTGTTTTTAAAGTTACTAAGAATAATAAATAAAATCAAAATATTGGTATACTTAGTTATTTAAAAGGACGACTATTATATTATAATTTAATCATTGAACTAAACCACTTCAATTTCAAATTTAAGGTTCAAGTGTATTAAAAAAATTGTGAATTCTTCTTCTAAGCGTTTTTGAAAATACATTAGCCTTATCTTGCTGAGTAAAAATTAATTTTATTTATTTCACGTATTCTTTCAGTTTCGTTTTGTTACTGCAGTAATCAAATATTCCATTAGCAGTTATTTTTGAAAAATTGCTTCATTGTGCTTTTATAAATTTATGGATGCTTTGCTACGTTTTCTTCTATTATTTGTTGGAGAATCGATAAAAAGTATCTCTCTGCTTTTTGCTAGCGAAAAAAAATTGATATACTGGCGTTTGTTTTTTTATCCATTTGCATAGACATTCTTTTTTCAACGTTGCCATACGAGTGGAGTAAATTGTGTCGCATTTTCGAACTACAAAACGAACTTAAAAGCAAATTTAAACACTGTCCTCAAAAACTGCAATTACTATGTAATCTAATTCTTGTTCATTTTGGTGTGAAGTCTTGATCGTTTTCTAAAAGATCTCTTTGTAAACTTATATACAAAAGATAGTATTACTATCTTTTAAATGTTAATGAATGTGGAATATATTATCCCTAATGACAAAATTAGATTGCTTTTTCCCAAATCTTAATCTTGTATTTCTTCTGTGACTAGGCGGCCTGATGCCTAATTAACTAGCGCTCAGCCTTTGGTACCACAGGCTTCAGATTCGAATCCTGGCGGTGGCATAGATGTTTGTTGGTATTTCAGAATCCACTTTAAACTGTTGGTCCCAGTCTAATTAGCCTAAAAGTGTGCAAAACACGACCGTAGAGTGACAAACCAAACCAAACTAAACTTCTACGACGGCCAAATGAGAATAAATAAAAAAGACTGAGATTTTCTTAAAATTTTCAACAAAACAATCTTGGTGTCAAAACCCTTAACTTAATGTGGAAATACTTCCCGGCTAAATCTTAATTTCTTGTTTTATTACCTATGGGGAAATAATATACTTCTCGCGTTCCACTTCGCTTAATATAAAAATGCCACCAAATCATCCTCAATGATAAAGTAACAAAAATGGTGTTTCGCAAGATTTGCGATAAAAAGGCGTGTGGCGTGTTATCACTCGTTTATGCCTGGCTGATTTATCGAAAATATTTACTGATACAAACATATTGAAATGAATCTAATTTCAATATGTTTTTTTTTCATTAATAGTACACCGGACGTTCATAGTTTGTTATTGTATTTGTATTTACATTATATGTGCATTCATATTTTAATTCTTCATGCATTTAAGGAATGGAAAATTGTTCACTCTATTGTAAAAAAAAAAAAAAAATGTGCAATGATATTGAAGCCAAACAATGGCTTGAGTTTTTACATGCTATATTTTTCAAACGATCGTTTTTGAATGGTACGCACTAAAATTCTATGCATTTATGTAATAAACTTAAAGAGATTACATAACGCAGATAAAGACAAATGTCTTTACAGGTATCATGGTGTTTTTTAAGGAATGAATTCAAAGCGCAAGGTCATATTTCATTCACACATTATAAATTATGCAAAGTTTCGTCTTGCTTTAATGAGTTGCTTTTGTCTTTTAAATTTTGCTCCTTGAGTTTAATTGTTCTATAGAACGTAAATAATTAGTTTCTGCGAGTTTAGGTGTTGTTCGCAACTGTCCGATATCTCATAATAAGAAAAGACTCTTTGGAGGTAATATGATCTGCATTCTTCAATCATTTGGGACTTGAAAAATTCAAAGGCTTTGCAATAGCCAATAGCCTAGGCCAAGTTTTGCATAAATGTTATTAAAATTAAGTTTGTAACTGAAAAAAAAAATGAATGCTCTAGTATGCAAAGAAATTACTGGAAAAAAAAAAAAATTAGATTAAATGTATTTACAAGGCAGATTGTTTTACTCTATTTCTCATTACACAATATTTGTAAAAGTAATACTGATTTACAATGCGATATGAATTAGTGGAGCTGTTGTATTGTAGCGTCATTGGAAATGTGGTTGAAAACAGGCTTTTAAAACATCTGCAGATTCTGCAAGTAAAATCTTATTAATTAAATTTTGAGATAGTGACGTTTTAAATATGAATACTCAACATTATTTATCTGAAGATGATAATAGGATGGCATCCCATTGGGCAAATAGAAGTCTTTTGGTGTGAATCCTGTGTAGCAAAATGATTCAATACAAGTCCTTATGTAATTTATAGACAGTTGAATGCATTTGTAGGAACAGAATCGGCTTCTAGAAATTAAGCCGTGGAAGACATTAAGCTAAAAATCCATAGAGGATCGTTATTTGAAGCTAACTGCAAGGAAACGCATAACTATTACTTCAATCCACATTAGATATTCTTTAGCAGAAGTCAATGAAAAGCTGGTATCCAGATCAGCTATTAGAAGTTTTCACGAAGGAGGGTTGTATGCAAGACTGACAGCAAGAGTTCCAAGTAACACAGAAACTTCTAAGATATTTTTTTTGTTCTAATGCAGCTGGAAAACACTTAGACATTTGTCTTCGATGCCTTAAGGCAAGTGCCGCAAAGACGCACACCCAGGGGGCGCATGTAACTTGGAGATAAGCTACGGACGCGGAGTAACAATGCCCCCGCAACACTCTACGACCTACGGTTTAAAGTGGATTCCGAACCACTACAAACATCCATGGTGCCGCCGGGACTCGCACTCGAAACCTGTAGTGACGAGCGACTACTAAGATCTAGAAATGGCATTCTTAATCCAATAGTTCGTCCTTACTCAAGTATAATAGATTCGTTCTACAAGGTGATAATGCTAGACCACATGGAGTTCAGTTGAAGGGAGACTTGTATACTCTTGAATCTGATTGATTATGTTTTGAATTCTTAGGAGATGTATTTGTGCACATGTTTGATGTATTTGTGAATTGCAGAGGGTGAGTTAATCACCCTCTGCAATTCTTCAGGCCTTCGAGCTGACTTCACACATCAATGAGATTTGGTGCCGAGTTAATAAACATTATTTTGTGCTCGGAACATTGCTGTTTTGTCTATAGCTGTTAGCGGTGTTCATTTAAAGGTGATCGTACTCTAAAGTCAGATACTAGGTTTTTTCCATTTTGTGATTTTTTTCAATTCCTTCTATTAGCTCACACTCTGTCTATATATATCTTGTTCAAATTTTCAATCGTTCATAAAATACTTTTTTATTCATTCACTCATGTTCAAATACAGTTTTTTTAACTTGTAGTGGATGACACTTGATGTTATTACATTTTTTTCAAATATTAATTCATTAATTAAATTTAATGAATTAATTTTAGTTTTTTTAGATTTAAGTTGCATGTATCTACCAATAGATGGCGCCAGACAAACTTAAAAAAATGAATGAAAATTATTTATAAAGGACTTTCTGCAATATAATGGGGAAAAAAAGTAGGAATTGACTTAACAATTTTTTTTTTTTATATTACTTGTTTAAGTCAGAAAATAGGCTTGTTGGATTTTGTTATCGCCAAGAGAACCTATTTGATTGCTGTTTTTGAAAATTGCAAATTTCATTAAATTCCAACAAAAGTTTCATAATCACATTTTTATATTTTTCTTTAATATTCATTTTTAAATTAATGTAATTTTTTAGTGATTTTCATTCGGTTGAGTACAATCTTTGTTTAACTCTACGAAATTTATAAGAATCCATTGCTTAATTTAGATAACAATATCGTACAGTCTTTTACAAAGTTGAAAGTTTTTTTTTTTTTTTTTATGTACAAGTATATTACAATGAGTCATAAATCATATACTTCGAATGAATTAAATATAACTTCCGTTAAACAATAGCAGGATCCTCAAACTATATGGCCTAAAATATGGCTTTCGGAAGCATGACAACAATATATAATAATAAGAATTAAATGTTTTTATAAGACATATTTACTGACATCCATAAATCCATTCATTCTATCCTATTGGAACAAAATTTAACAGTATTATAACACTATCGTTATTCATTTGTTTTGCTGTTGACAATTGTTTTATGTTAGAAGTTAGTATTAAAATAATTTAAATGAAATAAAAGAATTACGAATAATTTTAAAAATTCAAAATGTTGATGGAAGAACATTTTGATTAGAAAAATATTTTTATTTTAATTACTTATCACCTTTTTTTTTTTTTTTTGTTATATCTGACAATTTTTAATAAAAATATAATTTAAACTAGGTGAGATCATTATTTTATTCTCATATTTTGTATTGTTATTCCTAACTAGTTCTTGTAAGGCGAATGTCGACATCAAAATTCTGTTTTATATTAAATGCATGTCGGTTACGTTTTGATAAGAAGGCTTTATTGAAATAATTTGTTTAAAAAAAATATATATTAGATATATTTGTACGTAGTTTAGATATTGGACCACATGATTTTTAGTACAGGTGTGTGGTCCTTGTGCAAAAGTTTGACATTAAATTATAGTAACAAATTTATAAATCGATTTAATTAATTTTATTATCAAAGGTAGGGTTTTAACCTTGTAATCTTCGAAATCATTCCAATTGTAAATGAATAATTATCGTATCATCGTGCCTTTTCTATGGAGAATACATCTAAAATAAAATGCAACTTTTGTAATTTTTGTGTTTCCAGGTCACGTGCCATTTGTTGTTTACTTTCGCACTTAAATTTTATAGTAGCATGTTATCATACACACCTGTAACACCTCCAAATAACCTTGAGGACGCAAGTATAAAATGCCCTAGTACCTAAACCTCTGGAAAAAAAATGCAACAAGTTTAAATGAATAAGTTTCTTTACTAAATAATATAATTCTGCCTCAAAGTTAATAACTGCTGAACAATGAGATGGAATCGTATCGAGGGAATATTACATATAAGGTATGTAAAAAAGAAGTTCTTGAAGTTTGGATTACGATCTGACATGAAGTGCGTCGCTAAAAATTTCAATAATTAGTTAAAGTTTATAAATTTTTGTATTGATTATTTTTGTTTCTCTTTTACATATAAGGGAAGAATGTGTATCCTACAATGGATCCCTGCTCATGTGGGTTTGAAATTGAATGAAATGGCAGATTCTTTGGAGAACAATGCCAGAAGCCTGGATCAGACTGCCATTCCTTGCAGATTCTAAGCGGCCTGTTGGCCAACTGGCTAACACTCTGGCCGTTGATACTGAAGTTGGTTGGCCGTTGGTTTCAGGTTCGAATCCTGGAGGGCATGGCTGTTTGTTGGTGGTTCGGAATCCACGTTAAATTTTAGGTCCCGATCTATTTAGCCTAAATTGTGCACAATATGACCGTAGAGCGACAAATCAAACCTTGCAGATGCAAATGCCTTGGCAAAATCTAAAACTTATAATTAATTCTAATATCAAAAATAAATATAAAATTACAGAACTAAATGTCGGTAGAAAAACAACTACTACTCTCACAAGATTAAGCATGGAGCACCACAAAAAATATGAAAACTTCTGCTGATGGCGTTAAAGAATACCAAAAATGGGGCAACTGCCCTGATGACGAACTACTTCTCATCATGTCTTTGATTACCCAGTTGTTGCAGCTACCATGCATTGTCTGGTATATCCCTCGGAAGAGGATTTATACTCCGATTTGGCAATCAACATAGCTAATATTATTCGGGAGCACCACGATATTTTATTCCCTTGTTACTCTTCAGGGGTACGACGACGACGACGACAACGACAGATATTTTAAAATGCAGAAAGTGTAACTCGAAAAAAATGAAGATCATACATTTCAAACCTGGATACTTTAATTGATTTTGTTATAATAAATTTAGTTGTTTATTTTTCAAATTAAATTAGTTTAAATTTTATTTGTGTTAATATATTTTTGTTAAATTTAATTTTTATTTTTCAAACAATCGATACACAGCATGTAATCATTAACATATCCTTGCTGTTTTTTTAAACTTTTATGACTCAATCCCTTCTCGTTTGTTCCTACTGAAGTGAAACGAAACATTCTGGCTATATTGTTATTCAGTTATAACTTCTGAATGTATTTTAACGTGATATGTGTGTGTGGCATGTAACCATTCTTTCCTGCACTTCTAATTGCTATGTTCTGTTCCAATTTATTCGATAATTAGGGTGCAAAGAGATCTGGCATGGCGTCATTAGAATGAATGAAGAGATGGAGTTTTAGGATGTTGAATGTAACTTTCATTTTCTTTCGTATTTTGTCTCGGGGAGAGCTATTTAGGCCGATACACTCGGGCGCTTTTTAAATGTGGGTATGTTCGACCTAAACAATGGGTAAAAAGAGAGGCATTGTGGCTTTTGACAATAGTCAGTTGAAAAAAAAAATTAGACTGCTGCAGTGATTTGTATAATATTGTGATGACTTGCGTAAAGAGTGTGTTAATTTCAATTGTGTTAGAATTTCTTTTTCTAAATGTTTGTATTAAAAATGTTTTTTTAGAACGCTTGGATTTATTGTATACTATGTTTTTATGATCAATAAGGAGTAATAAGTAAGGTTTAATCTAATGAAAGTTATTTAAAAATTATCTTGATGATTTATTTTAAATAAGATATAGTGATAATAGCAATATTTTAAAATGCAATAACTTAATAATGCAATAATTTCAATGTTGCAATAATTATAATATTTCATAATGCAAATAAAATGTAATAATTTCGCAATAAAGCAAGTTAAATGCAATCAGCAATTGGAAATAAAATTCAACAAGTTTGCAATAGTGGAAATAAAATTCAACAAGTTTTTGAAATAAAATTCAATAGTGGAAATAAAATTCAATAGTGGAAATAAAATTCAACAAGTTTGCAATAGTGGAAATAAAATGAAAGGCCATAAGCTTCAAACCGGAATACTTTAATGGGTTTAATTACTTTATTTATTACATTAAATTTAGATTTTATTTTTCAATTAAATTAGTGTATGTTTTTATTTAGTGAATATCTTTTGTTAAATTCATTTTTCAAAAAACAAATTTATATACAGCATATGCTAGTATAATTTTTCTTGCAGTTTTTCAATACTTTTGGAAAATACCAAGGATGTTTTATATATATCTATTTTTTTTAGAAGGACAATCATGAGATTAAAAACATACGAATCATTTTTTTCTCAATTAGTCTTCGTATTAAATTGTAATTTTAACGAAATCAACAATTAAAAATATTCACGAATAAACTTCTTTTTTAAATACTTGTGATTTGAAATGGCAGTAATTTTATTAAACTAATGTATGTATTTATAAAAAAAAAATACGGAAAATACTTAACCTACCCTCGTCAGTTTCCGTAGTTTTCAAGTGTTCAAATGAAGGATGATGGAGATTTGAGTGTTACACTGAAGACTTGAGTTGAATCATTTCCACTAACAAAGAACTTTAAAAATGTCTCAGTTTTTAGTCTTTCAAATGCCGATCAAACAAAAAAGTCAACAGAATCTTGATTTGCAGCCATATTTAGCTTTAATTTAAAGTGTTGAAATGGAAGTTACAACCGCCCATCTTTTTCGACAAGCATCGCAAACGTTCACCTAGACAAAATCTAGACGATCGGTCTCAATTTTTAAATTTCAATTGTTTGGGAGATTTTGCAGGTGGGTAAAGTTAAGGTGTGGTTAAAAAGTCTCGTCTACAAAAATTGACGATTTTAAAAATTCGCTTTGGATATGCGTTTTCAAATACATCAGAGACAGTAGCAGTAAAATAAGTATTCATGTCCGATATCCCACTAAGACAGAAAAAAAAAAAAAAACACGTGCTATTAGGTAATTTCTTTTGCAAAATGTATTAATCATTGTTATTTTTAATTCGAAAACTTAGTTCTTACAGATATTTTAATCTTACCGTCTTAAACTTTCATAAGAACAATTTTAGCAATAATTTATATGAAGTCAATGAACTCAATAGATTAAATGTATGCTAGACTAAATTTTTTAACAAAATGACGTTCAAACTGCAGATTGAATAAGATAATCATGCATATTAAATGAATAATTTAAGTAGCATTCATATTACCATTTACTAATAGTGTTGTATACTTGTTATGTTATCGTACAATTTACACTTTATCAAAAGTAGATTGTTTTTGAAGTAATGGAACAGGATGCATTTTATATATACCAAGCATGTAATGGAAGGATTATAATCTGCATATAGAATCTGCGCTCGAGCGAATCGAATCTATATTCATGCAAATTACATGTTATCAGCAAATTGAATTTCTGTCTTTGCTTTTTGGGCGGAACACCTGCTTCTTGCATTCCTCCTTTGCTTTTTGAATGGATTGGTCTTCATATGAAAATACTAGAAGGTTTTATAAGAAGTGCAAAGTATCAATTTAGAAATGTATTGAGTGAACCAAAAGTCATGCGGTGGCTTCAAATATATATTATATGGAAGTTTTAATAATTAGCCTACAGTATAATTTTAGAATTATTTAATCTAGTTTCAATAAATTACAATTATTTTAATTTTAATGAATTATATTACATTTATATTTATTAACATAGAATTGTATCCCAAACTTGTCTTAATTTATTAAGGTTGTATTGATGTGGGTTGGAACAACTGGATTGTAATTGGTGTGGTTGGGTTGAGACTTGAGACACATTTTTGAGAATACACATCTTTATTTACATAAGCACAAACACCACACATATACAATTAGAGAAGTACAATATTTAACACATTTAAAGATAGATGCGTATAGATTCATGGAAGAATTCCACTTCTAAGCCGAAAATAAAGATATTCAGGTATGCGTTGGATGCTTGAAATATAATTCCTCTTTGGATGATAATCTATGGGTCAACTATTAGGTAGGATTGCGTTGAATATATTTCCTCTCGGGATGTGAGATTACAAACGCGGCATCGCCGGTTGTTCTGTACTTACTCTCGGGTGAGAGTCTCGAGGCCTACTGACCATTCCTTCTAAACGCTACAGGGTTCGCTTCTGCAATGCGTAGGAGAAAGCACGGTTACAAGGTGAATTATGTTGACATAACTTTACCAAGTGCCAAATTGTTCAAGTTGATACAAGTCATTTTACGATTGCCACACAACCAGTTCTCCTGATCGAAAAAAAACCCCCAACTTTTTAATAGGCTATCTATGTAAATAATTGGAAAGGATAATGGGAATCCGCGCAGATTTAAGAAACCGCTACAGTTTCGCAAATCTGTGCAATATCTCAAATTTAAGACTTTGACTGATGCATGAATAAGAAAGGATTCGTGTTTATGAAGCAGACAATGGTGAAATTTTAAAAAGGTAAATCTTTCGTGTGCAATGCATATAAATTTTCAAACTTTATATTTTACCAACTATTTATTTACCAAAAAGTGAAATTATTGGACAGTAAAAAAAAAGTTATTTGTTAAACCATAGCTTTGACGCTTGAGCTACTCAATTTTAATTACATAAAAACGTTTTCAACTTGGAACTTCCCAAAAACACTATAATTCTTTAAATATATTTAAAAATATTTTTATAGATCCTGATGGCTAGGTGACTAGCATTCTGGCGCTTGGTACCCCAAGTTTCGGGTTGGAGTCCCGGCTATGCCATGGATGTTTGTAGTAGTTCGGAATCCACTTTAAACCATAAGTCTCGGTATAAAATGACTGTAGAACGATGGTGTAGGCTGGCAACTCTACCGCATAAAAAGAAAACATCTCATGTTTGGGAATCTGCCAGTAGGCCGACGGCCTTGGCCCACCATGGGGTTGTTGCACTATTGAAAAAGAATGTTTTTATGAATTACTTATTTACGCTTTTTGTTTGTTGTATTTACTTTTGTCTTTGCTTTGCAAATACTTAGTATTTGCAAAGCTTTTTTATGAAAACTATAAATCCGTTTGTATCTTTGAAAAAATAAGAAAATGAACTATATGATAGAATTAGTGTTTTAAAAAATTAATTTCTTTTCCATTGATGTCTAACACAGTAAATGATTTTTAATCTAGTACGTTAGGGACTATGAGCGTGGCGGTTAATCAGTTTTTCAGAATATCGAAAGTCATTATAGTTTAATTGGGGATACCAAATGTAAATCACTGTAAATAAAAATGTAAACGATTAAGCATGCTCATATTTTATGTGTTGACGCTCATTCTGATCCTGTCTAGACAATGCAACTATTCGTCTAAGTATTTCGTCATTCTAGTAATTGCAAAATCAAAATTCATACTGTGAACGTTTAACTAATTGAATATTCTTGTATTGACAAACACAGCACGAGAGGAAAAACATTATAATACTGTAGAAAGAGAGTTAAAACAAATTGCGACAAACTGCTTTATGGTAAGAAAAAATACACATACCAAAAAAAAAACCCAATATCGCGTTACTACCGTTATGCTGTTATCTTCAGAAAATCGTTATGCGTTGAACACAAATTTATGAGTTCTACAGATTTATGAGTTTTTACATTGTGCTTAAACGAAAACATTTAGTTACGATAAACATTGAGCGAGAATAGGAACAGCTCTGTGTCGCGACCTGGTGATCAAAGTCAGCAAACCGAATCTACACAAAAAAAATACAAAACGGAACGCCTCTATTGGTGCCCGATTATAGAAGGTACAGAACTATCAAGTGCCAGATTATAGAAGGTACAAAACTATCAAGTGCCAGATTATAGAAAGTACAAAACTATCAAGTGCCGGGTACAAAAAAGAAAGTTTACTGTAATGGGATTTATAGGAATATTTCATTATACGCAGGAAAAAAAATGTGTGCCGCAATATCCACAAAAATTATAGTTTTGTATGTGAAATAGTTCAAATAGTTCTGTATGTGGACTAGTTTAAATGTTTCTGTACGCGTACTAGTTTAAATGTTTCTGCATCATTTAAAGTAAAAAAATATTTAATGAAAGTATGTCACTGCTCAAGATAGTTCTAATGAGTTTCAAAATTTACAGATAAATCAACTTTGTCAAAATATGTAACTTTTAAATAACTAATTTAGCATAATTTTGTAAAAAAGATTTGCTTGAATTTTTATCGAAAAAGTTTTTAAATTTTAAAGTTTTAGTATTTAATTTTATATTACTATTTTATTAACTTATTTTACTTTATGAAGTTTTAGTATTTAACTTAACATTCCAATTTGTGCAAATAAAAATAGGATTGTAGACTTTTTTTTTTGTGTGTGTTTTCCATCAGTAAGAAAGATTTATTAAATATTTTATATTAGCTTTTGAAAAAACGTGTATAAAAAGGATTTTTAAAATCAAAAACGCATTGATATTGAAAGCATATAAAAGTCTGTATTTCATCGTACGAAGACAAAAGTGTTTACACAAAATTCAATTAACAGTATTGTATGATTTTTTTTTTTTTTTTTTACGTTTTTCGAATTTTTGTTAACAAAGTTGGGTACAATAATTCTACAAATATGTATACAATTTTGTGTTTTTATTAACATTATGGTTGATTATTCAATTTACCATATTTTCCAGAAATCAGACACAATATTGGCTTTTCTTTTACTGCTTTATTTTTCCAAATCTTTTTCGAATGACCGGAAAAAAGTTTTGTTCTCATTTCACAGATGTAGAAATTAAATATTACTAAATCGGATAACCTTGCATGATTGAGCTTGTGCATTTTTTCTTTATTTCCCCATTATGTTTATTGTCATAACTCGGTCCTCGATTGTTAAAACAGTATGTCAATCGAATTTCTCAATACACATTATCTGTCATACTTATTCTTGCTCACGCTCATCATTGTTATTTTACTATTTATTAACACAGCTGTGCATACTTGTGGTAGGCTTTCAAAGTAAAATATGCTTTATTTCATTTTCTACAAAAACATGTTTTAAGGTAACTTTTAAATTTTATTTAAAAATATTATATTATTGAACATTCGTAGAATAGTTAAGTGCAAATTATTATATATATATGTAGCTGATCAACATTTTCTGGCTGTTGCCACACGCGGATAAGAATTAAATGTTCTAGTCGCCACGATTTTTACAGAATAAATAAAATAAATTTTTTTCCATTAATTAGAATTCAAGAATCAAAAGAATAATGTAAAAATATAATCTAAAGTAAATAGTTATGCATCTTCGATATGATAGTTTAAATGACTTCAACAAAAATTTCGAAATTGATTCCTTATATTTTAGTTGACTATCTATATGCTAATGGTTGTTTTTTTAATCGAATTTTCTTACATTTCTTATTATTATCATAATATTTCTCATTCGTCACGCCTTTTATAGAATAAATAAAATAAACTTTTTTTAAATTTTTAATCAAAATTGAAGAATCAAAAGAATAATGCAAAATATAATCTAAAGCAAGTAGTTCTGCATCTTAGATATGAGAATCAAAATGGCGTTAACAAAAAATTTTGAAATTGGTTCCTGATATTTTAGTTGATTATCTATTTTAATGGCTGTTTTTAATCGAATTTTTTTACATTTCTTATTACTATCATTTTGATCATTTTTTCTATCATATATGAAAAATATTCCAAATTCAAAATCATTGACATTGGAATATTTTTAATATAATTGGAATATTATCATTAAAATTGTCATACTTTCACTAACTTTATCTCGTATATCAATTTAAACGAGCAGGTTTCCAATGTCTGATACACATAATTATGTTAAGCAAATAGATAATTTTACTTTATGTTAATAGACTTGTATTTTTTAATAGCTGGAAAATTTTTTATAGAGACGACAGTTAAAGGAACCGAACAATATAACTTACGTTATATATTAATTAGTTAAACCATTTTCTTTTCTTTATATGTACTTTCCACACATTACAATGTGTTGTGAAAAAAAACGAAGCTGTTTCGTATTGATCGTCTACAGTAGTAATGTTTTTCATGTTCGTTTTAAAAATAATGCAAAAATTTTTTCCCCTATTGCAGCTGGCAATACTAAGACAGTTATCTTTATGCCATAAGCAAGGTCTGCACCGACGTTATTCACTTTAGCATTATCCAGGGGCACGTGTAGCTTGAAGATATGCTATGGACGCGAGTAACACTACTCTCACAACGCTCTGCGATCATTAGACTAGGACCTACGGTTTAAAGTGGATTCGAACCACTACAGATATCCATGCACCGTCGGCACTTAAAACCGAAACCTGTGGAACCGAGTGCCAGAGCGCTAGCCACTCGGACATCAAAGACCTAATGCAAAAAACTTAACTAGTTTAATTTTAAATTTCAAATCAACTCTAAAAATTTACCAGGAAGTAGTAGATCTTTTACATAGCATAATAAACGTTAAAGTAACAAGAGTATCTAAATACATTAATGCGACTATGACATCCAAATCACTTCTAATGGATGTACACAAGATTGAGAAATTTCGTATATCTATGTTGTCAACAATGTATCGTAAATTACCCTTTAATTTATCGCACATGTCAAATGTGATTATTTCAAATGTTACTAATTTAATAGTACACGTCGTTAAAGACAGCATGATATATCAATTAATTTATTGCAGAAAGAAACGTAGACAAATCCGACAAGGCCTGAAATGATAATGCATTTCAAAAGATTTTATCTTTATCTATATGTTTTAATTTATTTTGAAGTCGAACTTTAAATTCTCGTATTATCCACAGTGTTAAAATGTCGATGAATCTGTATTCAAATTTCGTTGTCTTTTTTTTTTTCAACTGGGAAAAGAAAAAAAAAAATTCTTAGAAATAGATGACTTCAAAACTTACCTTTCTAAAACAAGAAAAAGGGTTATGCAACAGTTTGAGGTTGGGAAATCACGTGCTACATCGTGGGTGATGATTTACTGCCGTATCATCATCATTATTAAAGTCAGGCATATTTTCTACTATTTGGTACTAAATCTATTAAAATATACAGTGATGGAATATGATCAGAATTCAGCTACTGGATTCAACTTAATTTTATAAATTAAAGTGAAATTTAATTTTGACGCCTTATTCTTTTGCCTATTATGTAATAATGAGCTGATAACTTTTCTCCGTCAACTTGTAAAATAACTCTTCACTTTTCTTTAGCGGCCTGACGCCAATTGACTATCGCACTGGCCATTGGTACCGTAGGCGTCAGGTTCGAATTCTGATGGTAGCATGGATGTTTGTTAGTATTCTGAATCCACGCCCACAAAAGATTCAGAATCCATTGGGACCTACAGTTTAAATTCAGCTCCCGGTATAATTAGCCTAAAAGTGTGCAAAAAAATGACCATAGGGTGACAAACCAAACCATACCAAAATTACTATTCGTCACTATAATTTTTTCCTTTTCTTAAATGTATCAACCACTGTTTTATGTGTTAAAGTGTATAAATAAGTAAAAAATAAAAACCAAATTCTTCCTAATTTACCGCATTCATTAGTACTGATATTTCCCCTTCAAAATAACCAAATTCTGAATATTTGGCCAAATTCTGAATTTTACCAAATTTAATCTATTAAACCAAAAACCAAGTTTATTTTTATTTGACTATTTACAAATTATCTTTATTTAGACAACATATTCATTCAACATATTTATAATTTGATACAATTATTATTCATAGACTCAAAATTAAAATACTTTATGTTTGAAAACATGTTTTGATAACTTCAAAAATAACTACTTTTGAATCCATCTGTCAAGCTCTACTTCGATTTTTATCTGCCAAAATATTTTTCAATGGGCAGGCCCTCACTGAATGTAGAGCGAGCATATGTCATCACTCAAAACTCGTGCTAACTTTCGCAATAATTTTATTCATATTCAATCAAGCCACAATCTAAGTCTGGGTGGTGCAGCAGCAAACACTCCTTGTTTTTTCTTTTTCACGTCCTGACAGATCTGATTTCAATTTAGAGAGAGAGCTTCTGTGTGGTTTCTTCCAGTGCCCTTTTCAGTGCTTCAAGTGCCAGAGGTTATCACACTCCAATGAAAACGAATCAAAACTAGTTTCTAGGGCAAGGCCAAAACCATCATGTCTTTTGATAACTACTCTAAGAGAAGAGAAAGTGCTCTTGACTGGTGTTGATGCGTTAGCTTGTTAGTGGCGCATAATCTGGATTTTACATGCCCTTTTGAATTTAAGATGCTCTAGATTGAAATGCGATATTGAAAGTTCGTTTTCATTATTAAAAAAGTGAATGTATAAATTATGTGCATTGGTATTTTATATGAAACAATGTTTTCGTAATATTTGAGATTTATCTTTCGTTAATAAAACTTGTTAATGATAATACGTCACAATACTATACTGCTTATATATGTTAAGAATATACTTTTTTACCCTTTAACTTTCTAATTGTATTTTTATTTAAAATAAAAAATAAAATCCTTTATTTCTTTTTTTCTGTTTTCAAAGTTATTTTGAAATCTAACCTTGTTTTTTTGTTATGAATGGTTCATTCATATAACACGAGTTCACATTGATATTTTAGTACACCACTAGTGTCAGTATATCTCCTATTTATACTGACATTGCCCGTTTAATAAATTTAAAGTTTGGTTTTTTTGTTTATAAATAAAGAACTTTGAAAAATAAATTCCACATTATAGGGGTTGAAAATTTACGTTAAAAATAATTAAATAAATAAAAATAAAATAATAAATAAATAAAAATAAAATAACAAAGTATATGGTAAACTTTTTATGTAAAAATAATATATGGTAAACTTTATGTAAAATTTAAGTTATGGTAAACTTTTATGTAAAATATCATATGGTAAACTTTTATGTAAAATTTTAAGTATATGGTAAACTTTATTAAAATTTTAGTATATGGTAAACTTTTATGTAAAATTTTAAGTATATGGTAAACTTTTATGTAAAATTTTAAGTATATGGTAAACTTTTTATTGGCTTATTTTTAATGACTAAAGTTCTTTATTTATCAAACATAGAAACCAGATAACAATGTGCTCTCTCAGATAAACAGCAAAATGGAATGATTGCATGTTGATTATGCAAAGTGATATGTCTTTTTTTTTCTTCTTAAAATACCTATTCTTTCACCTTTTTTTATTTTCCCATTCTTTGTCTATTAAAATTAGTTGATTATCGAATAATCAAAATATACGATTGATATGATATCTATTAGTCATTTTAATTCCGCGATAATTTTACTCGTTAAATTATTTCGTTTGTATCATTTTACATCAATATTTTCACTACTCCTTAATACAAATAAAAAAGAATACTGTTATCATTTGGTCAATTACTGCATATCATTTACCTCATTTTAGAATACACAATTTTCATGATTCATTTTTTCGTTAAGGATTTCTGTCTGTTAAATATTTTTATAATTTTATTAATAAAAGGCGATTCTTAATAAGCATGCTACATGTTATGCATATTAATCCACTTTTGGGGCCTCAGTGGGCCTTTTATATATCTATACCAAGAACAATAACGACAAGCAATAAAATTTACACTTATATGTGCTTTATTGTATAGAAAAAAAGACATGCTGCCTTTTGGATAGAACACAAAAGGCAGCATGTCTGACGTTTAAAGAGTTGTATACATGCTGTCAAAGTCATCAAAATATCTTCCATTTCTTAAAGTAGTGACTGCAATAAACGACGCTAGAATTAAAATCCGAACGTTTTTATAAGCCGCTCCGCATATTACCACTGCGAACATTATGGCAGGCTTTGAGTTACACTATTATTTTTGATTAGCCGATTTTAAAGATGGAATCTTTTAGGCATCCTATCATTTACAAATCCATTTCAAGTTAGTGAATATTTGCTTATCGTATGGGTGAAAACGTGGGAAAACTCCCACCAGGCATTCCGATTGACGAAGCAAAGTAGCTGAGCATCAGAAACGCTATCGAGCCTCCTCGTTTTTGAAACATTGGCGTATACAACAGTGGTTGCCCACCCAAATGATCTTGCGGGCCCTTTGGAAATGCATGATAACTCCGCGGACCGTTAATTAAAGTTAAAGTTATTTTTTTCTCATAATTTTGACAGTTAATTTTTGAATAGTATGGATGCACATATAATGTATGTTTTAATATATTGGTTTTCACTACTTTGGTCTTTATAAGATAAATATATTTTGTAAAAGTGTGATAAATCTCACCGGTCGGAAAAATTTTCAAAAAAATTCGGATTGGCCAACGCTGGTTTACAACAAAGCCGCCAGCGGATTGAACCTCCGCCTTAATTCTCACCAGCGGCGAATGTTGCCACTGGGCCACTAGTCAAGCATATTAAATATAAAAATATTTTTTATATTAAGTATGAAAATACTTGATTTTGGACAATTATCACAATGTTGTATAAATTAATAAGTTAACAAAGTAATATAAATAAAAAAAAAAAATTTAAAGTCAATTCCTATTTTTTTTTCCCACTATATTGCAGAAAGTCTTTTATAAATAATTTTTATTCATTTTTTTTAAGTTTATCTGGCGCCATCTATTGGTAGATATATGCAACTTAAATCTAAAAAAAAACTAAAATTAATTAATTAAATTTAATTAATGAATTAATATTTGAAAACACTGTATTCACATCAAGTATCATCCACTACAAGTTCAGAAAAATGTATTCGAACTTGGTGGATGAATAAAAAGTATTATATGAACGATTGAAAATTTGAACAAGATATATATAGGGAGAGTGGGAGCTAATAGAAGGAATTGAAAAATGAAATTTATGCCTTATCCAATCATGTTGCTAAACAAATATTTGCTGCAATCTTAATTCAAGAGTCTTAATTTTAATCAAAATACTTTTAGCTCACACTCTCCTACATATATATATATATATATATATATATATATATATATATATATATATATATAGGGAGAGTGTGAGCTAATAGAAGGAATTGAAAAAAAGAATCTGGTGAAAACGACTCAGAATCGAATAAAAATTCGTTGCATTAAGCATTCAAACCAATGTTAAACTTAAAGATAATTAATGGAACAGCACAATAGATTCAGTGATAAGCTTTGTGATGTATTTCTTAAATTTTTGTTCATTTCTCTGAAGAAGCGAGCTGATAAGCAGCAAATTTATGATACCCATTGCGGTTTTCTACAGTTTATTTCGAAAGTTAAAATTCGTCAGAACATCTCAGTTAACAACGTCATCCATTTTAGTAGCTACTTGATAAAAATAAATCTACCCTTTATCTTTGGTGGCCTATTGCTAAATCACTTTACTTGAGGTTAATGGGGCACATATTTTCCTATCGGATTGGATGTGGGCTTATTGGTTTTAGGTTTTTACTGTGAGCAAAAGAATACGGGTAATTCTTGTTTAAGTTTCGATTTCTAACCTAGTATATTATCTTTGCCGCTATAAAAGTGATCAGATTACGAAATGGTGCTAAATACTTCAACAATGATTTATGTCAGTGATGCCAGTATTTGCAAAGATATTTTTTTAAATATCATTGGCAATTTTAAGTGACAAATTTGCTTTTATTGGCTTAATGCAACTTGTATAATGATCATAATATTTTTTTTTTTAGTCCATCAATACAATTTCTTAGGTGATTTTATAAAACGAAAGTTTTTTTATTTTCTATTAATTAAAATACGTATAAAAATATAGTTTTTGCATACACTTTTTTTCAATTTATATTTTTAGTAAAAGTTTACCGTAGCTTTTATATGCATGCATAAAATTAAATTTGTGTATATGTATAAAATCTTCTTCAATCTTTTTAATTGTTAATAAGTTGTCAAACAATTATAAACTATAGTAATTGATCGACTACTTATGTTATAAATAGCATTTTTCACAGAAACGGTGAATGGTTTGAAATTAACTACATAAATAACTGAAGGAAAAAGTGGCAGTCAGTATGTCAGTTAAAAATCATATGTTTGAATGTAGATTTCGAAGTATAACCCTGAAAAATGATATTGTTTTTGAAAGGAGTTAATTTTTATTTTATGATTTTTTCTTTAAAAAAGAAAATAAAATTCACTTTAAAAAATGAAGTACTTTACTCCTACAAATGAAAAACTGTCTAAATTTAAAAAGGGGTTTATTAAAGTGGTTTAACAAGAATTATATTAAAAATCTTCCACTTTAAATCCATAAAGGTAGTTACAATTAAAACGCCTGATGGCCGAGTGACTGGCGCTCTGTGCCACAGGTTTTGGGTTCGAGTCTCGGTGATGCCATGGTTATTTGAAGCGGTGCGGAATCCATTTTAAACCGTAGATATCAGTCTAATATAACATGGACAACCATGGATGGGTGGACAACCATCTCCCGTAAAAATAAACACCTAGTGTCTAGAAATCTGCCAGTGAGCAGACGGCCTTGGTCTACCATGGGGCTGTTGTGCTGATGATGATGAGTTATAATTAAGATATAACAAAATACGTGGGAAAGAAATTTAATAATAAAACCAATATCCTGTTTATAAAACAAATCATGAATAAAATTTTTTAAAAGTGTTGAAATCAAAAAACATTACAAACCGCCATAGCTTATTAAATTCATTCATGCCTGCTTCCATATTGTCAAACAATGGTTAGGGTTTACTTTCAAGAATGAAATGAAAAATTATAGTGAAATTCAAAATACGGTTTATATTTTATTAATAGGTCATATCAGTAGCTTTTATAACGATACATGTAATGCATAATGATTAAAAAATTTCAACCTACATAATAACTACTTGAATTCTCTACAAAAAGCAAAATTCAATAAATTGTTTTAAAGAATGTTATTTTTTTTTTTTGCTGAATATTATTTTTCTGATCTTAAATAGTTCCCCATTTGGATTACAAGTTGCATCAGTGTGAGGTGAGTTCATCGTTTAAATGCATTGTCAGTGTGAAGTGCAACTCATGCTTACGAAGGGGTTTTCTTTTTCGCATACAATGTTATTTTACTGATCGCTTCGAGTGTTTAAAAAAAAAAAAAAATAATAATAATGAAATAAAAGAATTGTTTTGGCAAAAGATTGTGTGTTCATGCTTTTAAAACTTCATTCGTTCCGCTTTCTTGCATAAAAGTGTTGGTAAAAGGAAATTATTCCACGCTTTGTTCGACTTTTAAATTTCGATAAGTTTTGATTAGCATTTGCCAGTGAATCTCAAATTTTAGTTTTATTTCCTTACATCAAACGGTAGCGACATCCGCCATAAGAATCTTAAATTCTAGTGTGAGAAATGGATTGAAAGGTGTAATGTGGCGTGTTTTTCTAAAAAATAAAAATTAAGTTCTCAAATAAATGAAAAATTAATATGGAGGGATATTTTGATGAACCCAAACGAGAATTATTTGAGATCATCATAATTATTAATAATTAAATTTTCGACTAATGGAGTATTTCGTTTACTAAATTTAAAAATATAAACTAGTTAAGTTATAATTAAAAGGCCTGATGATCTTTGCAAATCTATAAATCTTATTGATATGGGCATGTTTTTATTTCTATAGTTTAAATTTTACACATGTCACAAACTAATTTTCTGTATAAATTAAGAATAACTTAGTGAATAAATATGAACTGGGAAAATTCCATTCTGATTGTACCCATTTTATTTATAAACTATGACGGTAAATTATTTGATTAATTTTGTTATAAAAAATTAAATTTTCCAATTAGTTATTGTTTATATTGAAGTAAAATTAATTAGTTGCTACTCTTAATAATAATAATAATAATAATATTCTAAATCTTGTTATTTTGAGTTGGAAAAACAAGTTACATATTGTTAATATAAAATAAATAAACCATTAAGTTTATTATTTTATTTAATAATAAAAAATTAACCAGAAAATGAATGAAAAATTAATTTAAGAAAAATGAATGAAAAAATTTAATGAAATTTGCCTTGCTAAAAAAAGAAAGAGGAAAATTTAGGAAGCATGACAACTTTTGGCGTACAAGAGAAAAAGTGTAATATTTATTATTGCGGATAATTAATCAACAAAACGTGCTTTTTCAATAATAGTTATGTGCTAATTTTTAACATCTTCGACAGTACGACAGCCCAGGGTGAGCGGAAGGTTTTCCTTTGAAGAGATTTCACGCATTCCTCTGGGTGACAATGATCCAATACAGAACCTTTAATACAGCAAAAAAAATTTCGACTGCATCTGACCATTGTAACTTGGGTCGTCCTCTTTGCCGAAACGACCCTTTTACAGGGTTTAAACAATTTATTTTAATACATGAGCAATTCAGTTTAATCTATTGATCTTAATAAACTTTATAATATCTTGTTCTTTACAGAATGCATAAATTTATGCGTTGTATCGTCTTCTCCAACAATCACTTTCCCTACCACCTCCAAGAATAGCTTCAAAAATCTTTCAAATACCCAAATAGGCCTCATCAGATCTTACCGATGACCTGTCTGTGAGTTGTAGAGCTTTGTCTGTAGTCTGTTTCAGAGCCACAGACCAAAATAGGTCTAATAAGTTTTTTAAATAACAAGAATTTATTTTTTTCGTTTATGAACTGTGATTTAAAAGATTTCTTAACCCATAAAAGGCCTTATTGGCAGAGACAATTCTGTTTATTTCAGGTAAAATATTATAATTAATTTCTGATCCTAAGTATTTAAGACTAAGTATAGATTCTAAAGTGTAAGTGCCTAAGGTAATATTGGGTGTATCCTGACAAATATTTGATTGAGAAAAGCATACATTTCTTATTTCCTGGTTTATGTTTAGATGAAAAGCCTTTGCACTTAATTAAAAAACCCAAAACGCTTCCTCCAAAGCTGCACAATATCTTGCATTGATTACAATATCGTCAGCATAAGCTGAAATCTGAACAAATTTGAAGAAAATATGTCTTCAAGTTTTATACCTAATCTCTCAATCCTTTTCCAAAACAAAGCAGGTCGCTAATTATTATCAACCTAACTTTAAAATGTAATCTCTGTGATCGTAGTCAAAACATTCAATCTTTTTTTATTAGCATTACCTCTTAAAGTTCTATAGCCTTAAATGAAGATAATATTAAAATTAAGACATCTTTGGCTAAAGTTAAAGATATAATATGAACATTTTGCGCATGTAAATTATTAGCGCACTAAACCTAGAGAACAATTACAATATTGGCTTGAAACGAGAAAGCACATCACCATGTTAAACTTACCAAAAAGGTTTCCATGGTGGTTTCCTTTTTAAAAAATTAAAACTTATGCGTGCACAAAATCTTGCACGCAGCGTCGTAAAATGTATCCATATTTCTCATTCACGTAAAATTTTCAGTGGTTGCCTGAATCAACAAGATTGCGGAAAGCTGTAACTGAATTATAAGACTCTGCGTTATCTGCAATATTTGGAAAACCGAGACTGTTCTTTCACTGGAATTTTACCTTCGAAATTTATAGCAGGAAACCACTCACAACCGCATTTTATCTTGATGAATGTCAAAGATAAAAATGTGAATTTATTCTTTTGATGAGTGTCGGGAAGGTAGAAGTGCACTTCAGATAAATTGAATAAAAAAAAATGTGATTTAGATGTCTTAATCTTTCTGAGATGCATGACTTCTGTTCAAATATCCTAGAAGTTCTAATTGCAAGATTATTTTTATTCACCATTGGTACTTTTGTATGTGTATATAGTTGATGAAAAATTTCTTTTCACTATTAAAGTTATAATTATGATTTTAAAATATGTAAACGCATTTTATTCATTTAATACTTCCGTGGAAATTTGCGTGGTCTCATTTACCCCATTACGTGGACACTTGCGTGGACTCATTTACCACATTACGTGGACAAATGAGAGAATTTTAAAAGTTATTTTTAGAATTAAATTGTAATTTATAATTGTAGATTATGGAATTTTAAAAATATCGTTATAGCGGTTTAAATAGTTTTTAAACCTTTTAATTTAATCAAATAACGTTAATGTTTTTAAGGGAAATTAATGAGATTTCAATACTAACAAATATTCAAATTGTATTACTATGTTAATGGAAAAACTTAAATACTGTATTTCTTCCTGATAAATAAGCAAATAGTTTCATCTTTGACATTTAGCTTTAGATCATACGATGTAATAATTCATTTCCCAGAAATATGTTTAATTTTCTATGCAAAAAAATTTTTAGCAATTGGTATAATTCAACATAACCACCTTTTCTTTCTAGCAGCGTGTTTAATCATTTTAAATAACAAATGCAATATTCGCGAATGCTTCCTCAATTACAGAGCGAATTTAATTAATTTTTAAAAATTACGTTTTCTATTTTGTATACACATGTCCTTAATTAAACTTTATGCAACAAATTTGACTTTAATTAATAATGGAAAATAAAATTTATTATATATTTGATAATTTTATTACTTTTAATGGGCCTGAGGGGGCTAAGTGGGGCGCTTAGTCCCACAGGTTTTGGGATCGAGTCCCGGCGGTGACATGGATGTTTGTAGTGGTTCGAAATTCACTTTAAACCGTAGGTCCCCGTCTAATATGATTGTAGAGCGTTGGGCGTTGGTAGCCAACCCTACCCCGTAAAAAGAAAACATTTCATGCTTCGGAATCTGCCAGAACAGGCAAAAGGCATTGGCCACCATGAAACTATCGCGAAGGATACTTTTAATGTAATTTTCGTCATGTTAGTCGTAAAATATCATTTTTAAATTTATTTGAGGAATGAATAAATAAATTCATTAGAAGTAATAGCACCCTTAAAACATTATATAAAATATATTTATTAAAATATATGAATAATTGTAATTTTATTAGTTATGATGTCAAATGGCCATTAAAAGTTTTTCGTGTTATTTTAAATCGAAATCTATACATTAAATCAAAGGATGCAGACTTATGAAGACCACGACCGCCTCACAAAAAAAAAGCAGTCTTTACGTCGCTAAAAATAAGTGATATAAAAAAAAAAAAATAAACACAATTAAATACGTTTTATTTCATAAATTTAATAAGTGTTTAAATATAAAAAGTACAATTTCTTCTACATTCAAAAGCAAACAGTGATTAGTCAAATGTTTTTATTCGATTTTGCTTATATCCATTGCTAAAATTGTTTATCCATAAATATGTTGATCCAAACAGACTTGCACGTTGTAATGCATTTTTTTTTAACAACAAGCACATATATTTTATTTATACGCTTTTGTAAAATGGGTCATTCTTTTTGCTATAAACATCGCAGAGATAAAAAACAAAATTACGTAAATAGGGATTCAACATCCTAGCTAGCAAATTATTGATTACCAACTTTTATTTTGAAATAAAATGGAGACACAAAACGAGCAGATCACTGTTTGTTTATCTCTGCATTGAAGACATCGTGCAAATAAAACAAAGTTACAATAAAACTTTTAACGAATTAATGCCATAAATTGCTTGTTGTTAGGATACTAAAACGTAGAGTGTCAGTTTTATGTCTACTTTTGATTGCTTTTACACAATCGAGAAGACAAGCTTTCACAAAATATCATCATTAACATGTCTCGTGTCAAAATGTCATCATGGGTTGTCTTTTAGATCTTAATAATAAAAACAACGCAATAAACCAAGCAAAAACTTTCAAAATTATCAATTCATTTTATTAGATCTAATTTAAATGGGTATAATATTTCTATCACACTTCTATCATAAATATTTTATTCAGTACTATGTAGATGATCGGAGACTACTGATGTCTGACTTGATAAATACTAGCTAGAAGTAAATTTACCGAGGTTTTAACTGTACAACCGAATAAATCTGCTTATCTTCGAAAATTCCAGACTCCTGCTTATTTGAATGGAATCAGCTGACATGACTGCTGTGTACTTATGCTGATTTTATTAATACTTGTATTTGTCCTTGAAAAGATATTTTTCGCAATAGTCAGCCGTTTTTTTGATGTCTGAAATTGAGTGTTTAAATTTTTCTCGACATAGCTTTTTATCGTCTTCTGTTTGTAGATTAAGTCATAACATTTATTCTGAGTGAATTTTATTCGAAATAATTAATTTGTAAAAAATTTAAGAAAAAAAAATTGGAATGTGCCAGCAACTTTCCTTTAGTTAACTGTAACTGCCTTATAGCTGTCATTGTTTCTGAACCAAGGAAACTCGGTTTGACTACCAATCTTAAGTCGAACCAAAAATTTTTTTCCGAGTGTGAGCACAATAACACTGCTTAATTCTGAATGCATTCCAAACCTCTCCAGTCTATTGGCGAATAATCTTATACCAAAGTACCTGTCATTTGAAAACAAAATATATTGAATCAGCAAGAAAGTAATTTCGGTTTTCGCTATACTTTTAAATGGTGAAAACCGATCAAACTTTCTTGTCAACCTAATATAACGGGTTTCTGTCAGTATTGTAATAAATTTTGCAATACCTAAATTATTTATTACAGTATACAAATTATTGGGTATTTGCAATATATGGGTATTCCCAATATTTTAAACAATTATTACAAAACTAAATGTCTAATTTTCGTTTTTACCTATTAACAACAAACAATATTTCTATTGCCTATTTTTTAATGTCATTTTTCTATTTACGTAATAAATAATTGTACACAAATTATTTATTGGGTAATAAATTTGCAATACCCAAATTATTATTATATTTATTACATTTGTTACTGAAATGTAATGTCTAAAGCATTTATTACAATATAATAGCAATGTAATAAATGGAGTTTTACTTTTATGCCATATATTTTAGTCTTTTCTCATAATTGTTTTTATTTACAGAATATAATAGAAGAATTTGGTCCGTGTACAAAGCAACTAGTTGTAGCTGGCCGAACGTATCTGAAGTCACTAAATGGTATGAACAGTGCTTAACATTATAAAATAACTGTTATTCTTGTGAATTCTTGCAGGGTCTCATAATTTAATTGTTTCACTGAATTATTTTTAAAATTGCATACATTTATCCGTTGTTCATGCAACCACAAATAAATTTTATTAATTCAACAAACTGGTTTATCATTTTAAAATTTTCTCATAAGTGCAAATCATTTTTATAATATTAAAAATATGCTAAATGAAAGGATCGGAACTTTAAAATGAATTAAAATGTTTTTTGTATTACAGCTATGGTTGCTGCATCTCGTCAATACACAGATGCCTTAGCTAAAATTGCTTCTTTGGCTAACAATAGCACCATGAGCGGATCTCGGGATATTGGTAAGCTATGCAGTTTATATAATTTGATTGGTGCGTGTTTAATCATAATTTATCCACTAAATATTATTATAGAAGCAAATTTATTGTAACATACATTTCTTTAAAAAATAATCTAATTTTTGATTGATTATTTTTGAATTATTTGATATTTTTGATCTTAACATTTTATTTTTTATTTATATTTATTTGTGCAAAAAATACACAATGCAATAGTTATAATATATATATCCAAATAATAATAAACAAAGGGCAATTGGTACATAAAATATTTAATAGTCATAAGTACTTAGAAATTTCCCAGAAATGAAAAATTTTTACATTTTCAGTGTTTTATTCACTGGTAGCAGATATGACATGGCGTTGAAAACATTTTGTTTTATACATGTTATTAAGAAAAATTTAACCATTACTGAAAGCCTTTCATTTCTTTGAAAGTGCAAAATATTTATTAAACTATTAAGGACCGTCGTTTTGGCAACTAAAAAAATGAAAAATATTTCGAATCACTATTTATAAATAGAAATAATTTAGATCGTAAAAAAAACAAAATTTAAGCTTTTTATAATAAAATATTTTAAAGAAATTTAAAAATACAACACAATCGCATAAACTTCAGCTAGATACCACCAGATGAAGCTAGTCGATATCAATACCAAAAAGTAAATAAATTTTTAATGAAAAAATAACTGACTAAGAATTTTTCATAATTTTTACACTCCGACTAAATATATTTCAAAAAAAATCAAAATTTTTTTCTCAAAATAATTTAAGAAAAAATTTTGAGTTAAATTATGTTGAAAAAAAATATATTAGATATAAGAGACATGTTTCAGCTCACAAATTTTTCATTTTTCTTAAAATGTTTGTTTTGTCTGTAATGAAAGGAAAGAAAGAAAATAATTATTTGAGTATTCTTGTTTTTTTGTTTGCTGTTGGTTGTCAAAATAAGTGCCCTAATTGTGTTGCTTTTCAATTTTATTTTAACATAAAATATCATTATATACATATTATGACAATTAATATATAAAATTTAGGAAGTTTTTTTAAACAATTAATGTTGATTACATATAATTAATATAATCTTTTTAATCACCTTCAATTAATTATCTTAACTGATTTAATGAATGAAGCGTTACATACACATTTGAACAACCTTTTTTAATCAATGTTTGTAAAAAAAAACAGTCATTCACAAAAAAAGTCCTTTATAAATAATTCATTCATTTTTTTTTTTAAGTTTATCTGGTGCCATCTATTGGTAGATATATGCAACTTAAATCTAAAAAAACTAAAATTAATTAATTAAATTTAATAAATGAATTAATATTTGAAAAACTGTATTAACATCCAGTGTCATCCACTACAAGTTCAAAAAATGTATTTGAACTGGAGGGATGAATAAAAAGTATTTTATTAACGATTGAAAATTTGAACAAGATATATATAGGGAGAGTGTGAGCTAATAGAAGGAATTGAAAAAAATATTAAACAATGCCTAATATTGGACGTAAGGATCATTAATATAAATTAACATGTGAATTATTTGAAGTATAAAATGAATTAAATGTTCGAATATTTATAATATGTTGTTTAAATATTAATAAATTTTCATGTTTTTGTACTGTTAATAACGTAATAATAATCCAAATTATTTTTTATTTTTGGGTTGGGAAAAAAAAATTTCAAATTGTTAAAATAAGATAAATAAACCATTAAGGTTAATATTATATTTAATCATAATAACTCGATTAGCCAGATTGAAATTTGCCTTATTAAAAGAAAAATCAGAGGAAAAGTTACAAGTTAGATAACTTTTGGCATACATGAGATTAAAATTTTTCTCTTGTATTTATTATTGCGGCCAATTAATCAAACATTCAAACTAATGGTTATATGTACCAATAATTATCAATTGTACTTTAAAATTTAATCTCTGTAAACATAATCAAAACATTCAGTATAATTAACTATTTAAAAGCTCTATAAACTAAAATGAAAATGAATTTAAGACATCTTTGTCTAAAATTAAAGATATATAAACATCTTGTGTATATAAATTGTTTCGTATGTAAATAGAGTACAATTACAATACTGATTTGAAATGAAAACACATAACATCATATACTATAGAAGCCTTTTGGTAAATTCAACATGATTTTTCTTTTAAAAATTAAAACTTATGCCTGTACAAAATCTTGCTGTTAATTAAACATCAGTGTAATAGTAAACTATACTATAAATAAATGCCCATTATTTCTATGATATTGACAAAGCTTTAAAATACATTAAAATTGAAAGAACAACAACGATCCTAAATTAAATATTTAGTGTTATTTTTTTTTAATATACATTTCTTATAATATACAATTCTTTTAATAAACAAACCTTTTTTTTTCTGTCTCTATAAGTTTTCTGAGTAGAATACAAGAGACGAATTAAACCGCAAAGCTCAGATTAATTTTTATTTTGTATAGTTTACCAAAATAAAACTCATATCATATTTATCGTCTCATCAAATAAATCAGCGGTTAAGTACTAGGAAGAAGAAAGATGCGTTTCAGCTCACAAAATTTTTCTGTTTTTCTTAAAATGTTTGATAGTATGGATATTTTTAAATTGTCTGTCATCATCTACTTACATAGCTGATGATACAGCTCTGTTATTTTTATTTAAATCCACTCGAATATTTTGAAATATATTTTGATCACGTGCAAAAAAATTTTGAAATTCTTGAAATTTTTATTTTCTTTCTCATTCATGAAGAGGTTTATTAAACTAAGAATTTATTATCAGTCGTTGAAATATCAACATATTATAAATTCTTCGTAAAGGAGGGGGAGGGGGAGGGGGTGACTGTGAATCTCTACATGTAGGCCTTGAAGATATTCGTTCTGAATTGGGTGGTTAAAAGCTTACAGTATACATATCCCGTGGTACACTTTGATAATGCTGATTGTGCTAAATATTTGCTGTTTAAGTGACTATAATATTTAAAAACAATATAAAAACAATAATAAATAATAATATAATATAAAAACAATAACAAATTTGTCACAATGCAAATGTTATGTCATCATTATTACAGTCGCTTTATGATACAGAAAAACACGTTTATTTTATGCTATACCTTTAATTATAACGAGTTGTGTCACAATTCGAGTTATCATTAAAGTGGATAACTAAAAACTTGGACTAAGCGGAACATTCATTCTTAAATGAATACTCTAAAAAAAATATACCATTATTAAAGACTGGAAAAAAAATAAGGCACGTTTATTTTATGCTATACCTTAATTGTGAGTTGCATCACAATTGTGTAGTGTTTCTTCTTCAATTATAATAACTTGATTCTATGAATTCCAGAACTTACCACACAAGTTCAGACAGATACCGAGACTTCTAAACAAAATCAACAGCGATTAAAAATAGTTGGAGTAATAAACAAACAAAGCAAAAAAAAAAAAAAGAAATTCCTGTGTGGTATTGGTTGAAAAAGTTTTAAAACGTTTAGTACAAACAAAATTGGAGGTATCCACATCTGTGTCTCCTTAAATTTAGCAGAACTCTGCTTATTAGTACTTGGTTTGTCGCTCTACAGCATTTTCTGCACACTTTTTAACTGTAGACCCCGGTCTAATTAGCCTAAAGTGGATTCCGAACCACTAACAAACATCCATGTCACCGCCAGGAATTCAAGTCTGCAGCCTGTGGTATCAAAGGCCAGAGCGCTAGCCAATTGGTCATCAGTACGCTATTAGTACTTAGATAGTCAAAAACTAATTGATTATAGTTTTAAAATAATAAATAAGATTAATAAAATACATCGCTACAATACTCCTTTTTACAAACATCACATGTAACAAAACAATTTTGCGCTATTTTATATTTATCACATTGTTATTATAGTGCTAAAATTACAATGATTATAATCGGACCCATCTGTGTTTCCTTCTAAATTATATGAAATACATACTGAAGTTTCTTTTATTGAAAGATGAATTAAGTTTATTGATTCTGTGTACTTCATAAAATAAAGTTCCTGCTTTCTTTTATCAATAATTCATCTATCCAACAACACATTCTTCTTCAAACAGTTTAGAAGTATCTGAGCATTGTATGTGAGAGACCATCTATTGACACTGTCTTCTTCGACTAGATATCGTCCATTGTTTAATGAAGTATGTCAAGAGTTTTGTTGGCAATTTATGATAAAATATGGGTGCGGTACCGGAATCAGAACGCTTTTGTTAAATAAATAATACAATGAATTTTTTTCTGAAATACGTCGATGAATTTATTAAAATCGTATGCCATGTTGTCTGACAGGATAGTGTCTTTTGTATTTCATGGTTTACAGGTGACATTATACAGTGAATCCTTTGTCGTTTTCTACATGTATTTTTGCTTTTGTTATTAAATATTCTTACGAAGCCACGAATGTAAAAGTAAAATTATCTGCAGTTTGAAGAGTTTATGATAAAATCCGGTAGTGTTTGACAGAATTTTATATTGTTTTTCGAAATTGTCTGAAATTTACTAAAATCTAAGTAGGAAAACCCACAAGATCATAATGAACTACCAGAAAACTACCAGCATTGTATAAAGATTAACTCATAATTTTTGTGACATAATTTTAAATAAGATGTTGTAGTACAAAGAACTCCTTTTGTTACACAAAAGTTTAATCGAAAGTTTTTTTCTTTTTATGAATAAACAATTTAAAGCTACAGTTAACAGTACTTCAAATTTCTTATAAAATTATTTTTTATTTGAACAAAATAAAAAAGCATCAATTTTTTTCTTTTTAAAATTGAAATTGCTAAAAATTAACAATTGTAAACTTTATTCTTTGAAAAATAATTGCATGCAAATTAATTTTTAATGATTCTCTGTGTTTTTTTTTATCATATGTGAACATGTTTGCCTGATTAGAGGGCCATGGCGTCTCCAAAAAGTGAAGTAAAAAATAAAAAAATAAGTAAGAGTATAAATTATTATTTAAAGCTGATTAATCACTTCGCGCAACACGAGAAACTTTATTTCAAAAACTTTTATTAAAAATTAACGGAGATTTTCTGTGATTTTATTTATGTGCATTATATGTGTTGCTAAATATAACGATTGGTCAATAGCAAGTCACGTGCTCTATAGTTCATTTTGAATTGCCTGACTTTCAAAAAGCTATAAACAGATTATTGATTCGATATCTTCAAAATAGTGTCAAAGGATTAGTTTATCTTTGTTAAGTGATCGTTAAATTAACTTCTATAGACTTTTCCGCCTGAATTTGGTAATGCTCTTGCAATATTTGAACAATTGCTTTTTCATAATGTTCTAGAGTTAATACATCCCCAAATCTCTTTTTGCGACAAATAGAATCGTCAAAACTGTAGTATTTTGTAACCACAACGCCATTTTGTCCGTTTTCGGAGGGGACCTGGCGAAAAACGCAAGGGAAAAAATCGCCAAATAAACAAGTGGAACCCTGAAGTGCAGTACTACTGCTCTTGTAGTATTCTGACCAATTGCTTCATAAATTTCTTGGGTTATTCAACATTGGTATTCCTATGTGTATTCGTCCAGCAAAGTATGTTCACATATGATAAGTTGAAATTCGTGAATGGATTTCAGTTTTTTATTATCTTAATTCTACAATGCATCTGAAATTTTTAGAAATATTTTATCTGATTCACATGCATCATCATTATGCAACAAGAATAAATTATTTATTATTGTTTTAATCATATAAATTTAGTTTTTAGATAAAAATATTTTTTTTTCTTACCTTATTAACCCGTTTAAAAAATTTAAAAAACATGATTTTTTTTTTTTTTTTTCTTTTTTCAATTTTGGGACAAATTTTTCAAATCATTTTTACTTCGTGATACAGAAGAAGCTTCCTGATTAGGAAAAAATATATATTTGCTCTCACAAGATAATTTTTTATAACAACTAGCCGTTGTTGTTTTTGACAACTTTGCAGATTTTTTTTTTTTACTTTTGCGTTATTTTCATACAAATCAGTCCAGTACCAAATGAAAATTTTATGAATTTTTTTATTTTTTATTTTACCAAGTATAAATATATATGTAGAAGAGTCTTTGTATAACATAGCTTTTTAAAATTTCATATATGGGAAAAGCAAATGTTTATTATTGATGTCCCATTTACGCAACATTTTTTATCTCATATTTTAAGAAAAAAATGCGTTGCGATAAATGGACGTTTTTTATTTCACTTTATTTTTACATAAAATAAATTGTATTCATTTCTTTTTAAGTGGATAAGCGTTTGATCCTTAATGGCTTTTCGACTTTTTAATATGTCAATATTTTGAATCCAAATATTCATCAGAGCAAATTTCAAATTAAATTAAATTTTGCTTTAAAAGTTTGTTTTAAATATGTCGATATTTATTAATAGAATAAGTATATTGTTGCTGTCGATATATTAAAAAATAATAATGATCAAAAACTTAATTTTGCTCAATGTAAAATGTTCGAAAACCTTTATTTTGAATGTACAATTTCTGTGTTCAATATCGAGATAAAGTTTGGCTCTTTTAGAAAACTACTTTACATTTCAGTTATATTAGAAACAATTGTACATTTGAAAAAGTTTTCACATAAAAATTTCTATGCAATAAACCTTGAATCATGTTTACACAGATTAAATTTCTCAAAAACCGTATACAATTTATGACCGAAGCAAGGTTTATTTTACATATCAAAAAATTATTTTTCTCAAAAGTTATCGAGTCTCAAACCCGCATTTCATTACTAATAAATCATGGAAATATTGTGATTTTTTTCTTGAATACTTTCATGTTTTACATAGTATAGTATAATGTTCCTTTTGATGAATATGGAATGAAGGCAATACGTTCCAGAAGGTTTTTATTGGTAACCACCTGATATTTGTGCGCTTTTTCAGATTATTTAAAAACAATAGTAATAACTAGGTCTACGATAAAAATTTGTTACTAACAGGATTTTTAAGTTTACTTCTTTCGGTTTACCGTGCTGATGGTCATTTTGCTGGAATTAATACATGTTGTCTATTTGAAAACAATAGCTAATAACTATTATTTTTAGATCTAAAGTCGGTTCTTGTAGTGAAAGAAAACAAAATATTTTTATAGTATATGTATTTGTGTTTCAAATGGAAAGAAAACCCTGGATCCTTTTACGAAGACGGTACAAGGAACTCCAAACAATCCATTATAATCCTCAGCACTTTTGAAAAAAAAAAGCAGTTACTGCAATGCAGTACGCTATTTAATAAGCACAGTAAATGACTTACTAAGAATGCATGTGTACTATTAGGGCATCAAATCGAAACAATTGATTCTTTGTTTGGTTTGTCGCTCTGTCATTTTTTGCACGTTGGAGCTATTTAGGCCGGGACTGGATTTTCTGAACCACTAACAAACATCATGCCACCGGCCAGGGATTCAAATCTGAAATCAGTTGAACCAAAAAGACAGACCGCTAGCCAAATTGGCCATCAGGCCGCATTGATTCTGTTAAAACAAATATTTGCACAAAATGCTTTATTTAAAAAACTTAAATTTCATTATGAAAAAAAAAGTTTGAAATTTATTAAAAATATTTTTAAAAAGATGCTGAGATTTAAAAAAGAAATGCTTTTTGCTCAAACAGATTCAACCCAAAAACCGCAACTATTTCAGGCGTGTAGAACTTTTAAAACCTATTCACAACCAGAAATGTCTTTCGTAACCCTTATAACATGTCAAAAATCGCCCACCATCTGTTTGTTCCTACTTTGTGTGATGTGAACCGTCTGCAGCTGCAGATTTACGCAAAAAGCATTTGCTTGGTCATTGTTCTTCATCCATCCTGAAAGAACTCCTGAGAGGGGTGAACTTCACTTTCTTTCTGATTTCCTCCCTTCAAGAATGAGCTGCGGATACATTGTGGGATGATGTATCAAGAACGCGCAGTGGGGCATCATTAGCGTGGCAGTTAGTCATCTCGTGTGATTTATTGTTTGGAGAATGACTTCAAAGTTTTATCTTTGTATTACGCTTATTCATCAAGGGAATATTCTATAAAAGAAGAAGATCGAATCATTCTTCAAACATTTATCTTATAAGATGCTCGTGTGATTAACTGATGTTTGTTCCTGTTCCTTTCTTAGGAGAATACACTTTTCATATTCTATTGTTGTTTTAACCACAGGGCAGCACTATTTGATAATGATTAGCTGATGAGTTAATGATCAAACAATATTGAAATATATTGGCAGATTCTCTTGATATATCATCGATCTGGTGATAGCTCAGGTCCGAGTAGGAGAGAAAGAGAAGAAATTAAATTTCGTACGGTTTCATTTATGTATATATTTTTAACTCCATTTCTATTCGTGTTTTTATAGTATAAACAATATCTTCCATGGAGCTGATGGCCGCATGACTGTGCTCTATGCCATGGAGTTTCAGGGTTCGAGTTGGCCAGGTTTAATTTGGTTCGAAATCACTTTGGAGCATAGGTCCCCACGGTCTAATATGACTGTGAACATGGACGTAGGAGCGGACAACGCCTCCCGTAAAAAAGAAATCTCCTGTTTGAATCTGCCAATGGCCAGACGACCTTGGCCCACCATTTCTTGCACCAATAAAATGATGATGATATTACTGTCATATATGCCGAAAATAATAGGGATGTTTTCCATTAGAACGAATAAATGATGTTGCCTTTATTTTTTATGAGAAAACATAAGTCCAAGTAGCTGAATCATTAGGACATAAACTAAAGTACTACTGTATTTGCAATAAACAGATGCGTGATTAAAACTTCATGTTTTTTATGAAAGTAGAAAAAAAAAATGCATGTCAAAATGATGGGAATAAAAACTTACGTCTATTGTCAAAATTCCTATTTATCAATTTTTTCAAAAAATGCTTCAAAATAAATATTAAAAAAAATCATTTTTATTTCTTTTCGTTACAAGAGATTTAAATGGAAAATAGAACGGATATGATTTTTGATTATTCTTTTGAAGGCGAGACGAATTTCTACCCACGATTTCAGCAAAATGGGTGCTTTTCTCTTTCTGAAGAAGTTTGAACTCGGCGAAAAGTTACACGGAAATGAACTCACGCCTGCACGCACGTATGCCCAATAACAGAGCTACCTATGACCATTCATGTGGCTAAAAGAAACGATTTCAACCAAACTAACTGTTCCAAAAGGATAATAAAAAAAAAGCTCGAACGACCTTAGGGAGAGAACACGTTCCTTACTGTTCGATTGTTATGCAATTTTACTTGCTTCGTTTCAGATTGAAGTAACCATGCCTAAAATGTAGTTTTACATATCATTGAATGCAAACCAACAATCAATGAGAGTTGCATCTGAAACCTTTTATCTGATTTATTGATGGTTATGTATGCTATGGTAATTTTTTATATAACTTTAATAGTAATACGCATTTGAAAAAAGGAACAAAAATTCTCTACGATAGTGGTTGTCATGTCGATACTGTAACTTATGATAAAACAGATTCAAAGTGAACAAAAATTTTCCTGGGATTTTGTTTTTTGTCTTAGCAGTTAAATTAAAATAAACTTGAGTTCAATTAATCAGCTATTGCAAAAATGTAAAGTAAGTTTAGTAGAAGTTAATGCACTTTATGCCAAAATAAGCTAGCATTTTTTTATATAAAACAGAACCCTTAAGAAACCACTGCTACAAGGCGATATTTTTACTTTTTTAAATGGAAATCTGTTTTTTAAAAATCATATTGAACTTCAATAAATCCTTTTAACAGCTGTGAATACGGCCAATTTAACAATTCGGCAATTCATATATAATTTTCTAAGATTTTTCTGTTATAGTCACAGGTATCATAATGGAAAAATAAATTCCAATATTCTTCTTTCTTATTGGCTATATGCACAGTCCTCCATCAATTAGTAATTACATTGTGAAAGTGATCAAAAAATTGTTAGAAGATATGTAATTTTGTTTAGAGCAAATTGAATGTAGAATTGCAGAAAAATAATCTGAAAATTTTTATTATCAATACAGAATTATTAGCAAAAATAATAAAGATAAAATGATCAAGGTGATTAAACCATAATTAAAAAAATTAAAGAAAGACCTACCATTTAACAAGTTATTGCATATGTTTTAAATTAAAATCAACTTACAGTTTTTTATACAACTAATACTTTATTGAATAAAAATAAATGTCATGGACGCAAGATTTGTATTTATGAAATAATTATTACTTTAGAAATGTTTACACTGTAGATCAGTATATGTTAAATAGATATCCACAAAAGAAATTTAAAGTTAATTCAAAATATTTTAAATTTCTTTAAAAAACTTACGTATTAAGTATTTTAAGAAATTAAAAAAAACTTATAAAGAAACTTACGTCTCTTAAGTATTTTTCCAAGTAATAAATTTAATTTGATTCATTAGAAATTTCTCGAATTTTAATTTGAAAGTTGTACATTTGTGATGTATTTTAAGTTATATCCTTTTGGTTTTCATATTGGTTTAAAATCCATATAGCACATGTAATAACGTAATAATATTTTAAAAGGAAATGACTTTTTTTTAAAAAAAAATCTCCTGAATTTAACAAAATAGTTAGCAAAATATAATTCTTTATTATAAAAGTTTTAGTATTTATCAGAAATTAAAAAAAAATTCAACTGTGATTAAAAATACCATTTTATAATTGCAAAACAGAAAATACTGCTTGAAAATATATTTTTTTGTTGTACGTTTAAATAATTCTTATCCACCTTATTTTTGAAATCTTATCATCGTCATTGAAATGAATAATGATAAGAAAACATTACCGAATGACTACTTGCAAATTTTCAAATAAGTGTAATATTAGAAAACTGCATATATTCGAATTCTTTATTCCTTATCTAAGCAAACATTACACCTTTAAAACTTATCATTTCTTTTTAACATTGTTCATTAATAACTAAATGTCCAATCATTTTCTCCGATTGGAGACATCAGTGTTTTTTCTTCTTTTTTTAATTCAGAGGAAGCTATCAACAATTTGATGTTAATTAAGTATCATATAAATTAATCACAATATTTCCTTCTCATAATACGAAATTATTATCCTGAAAAAAATTGCTTTGTAATATTCACTTTCAGAGTCCAGAGGTTAATCGTTTAATTAGAAAACTCCAAGAGTTCGTTAGTTTAATTAGAAAACTAACGAACTTAATAACTCATAAAACAAAAAAAAATCTTACATACGGAAATTTGAGATAGATTTAAGAAGAATATTGCATCTTAATTTTCTCATCCATTTTTTATTTAAATCTTCATTGTTTAAAATGATAAAAAATTTATGTAATTATCGACGAGTCGACATAAATTTTGACTCATGTAAATGGTTTTTTTATTCTTGTTGATTTCGTTTGAGTATAAAATATATTAATGTTATTATTTTTTTCAACTTGAACAATTAAAAGGTCGAGTCTTACATAGACTATTAATTTAAATTAATTTTTGAGAATTAATCAAATCTTGATTAAGTTATTTTTTCACAAACTGCATATTTTTATAATAATACTAATATCTTAGTCAAAGATATTTTTTTAATAATTTCGTTATTTCTTCAATTACTTCGAACAGTTCCAAAGAATTAAAATCTGTTGGGAAACCTTCATTACGAATTGTTGACGATTTACGGCATATAATTGGTATCTTTCTGTTAGGCTATAATACTGCAAATTCTCGTTCGGTCAGCCGAAAGATTTTCGTGCTTTTATTTAGGATGCATTCGATATGTTGGTTATGCAAATGTATTACATATATGGACAATACTGCATTTCATTATTTTTGGCTATTAATATTTTAGAAATACGCATTTGTATTGTTGACACGTAAAATGTGCGTTATCTCAAATTAACACCGAAATCTGTGAAACGTTTTTCTAATATGTTTCACTGCTTTTTATGGGCCTCTCCAGAACTGATCTCTAGCTCAATCTTTTTCGTTTATAAAAAAGAGAGCTATTTTCTCATAATCATTCTTGAAGCCGGGAATACACATCATGTCTTTTTCCTATGTGAAGAGTTTGCACAATTAAATGGGCTTACTTGATAAGACATCATTATTTTCCTTTTAAGAGTCTGCCTGCTCTCTTT
>BPLR01017440.1:0-12234 GCA_021605095.1 Caerostris extrusa
ACGTATTACTGCTGAGCCAAATGTGAATTCGCTAACTTGACTGATTTAAAAGCAAACTATTTGGTCTCAAAGGCCAAGCTGGCAAATCCACCAATATGGATATTATTTCCATCAGTAATGGCATTAATAGTTATTAAGATGCAAGGTTTATGAAATTTTTATACGACAGTTTGTCAACCATGATGCATGCCTTGCAGTATATAATGTGGAAGCATAATTAAAAACATAAGAGAATGTCTAAAAAGCTACTAGAAGGTTAATTATAAGAGCAAAATTTGACGAAAGCATATTAAAAATCAATTTCTTTCTTCAACCGTACTTTCAATGTGTCCTATTCTTTCAGGAAAAGTAAATAGGATTAAATTATTAATTTCTCTGAAGCATTTTAACTTTTATTTATTTTTAAAATTACATTGAATTTTTTTCACTTATGCATTTGCAATTATGGCCTAAATATAAAACTTACCTGTTAAGAAAAAATGGGCATTTAAGATCACAAAAAAAAAAAAAAATGCTATTTAATTAACTGAAAAAATGTATTCGAACTCCTTGGATTGAAAATAGAAATAAAATTTTGTAACATTTTTTTGGTGCTGCTATATAGCATTTTGATTACATCTCTTCCGATGAATAGTTTTTATATACAGGAAATACATGTATTCACTATTGCCTATAAATAAATGGTGCAATAAAAGCTTGAAAAATTTAACTATTGATAGACTGCAAATTTTTACATTTAAAAGCAATCAATTTCTAGGGAGAACAAGGCAGTTCCTTTAAATGCCCTTTTTTTTTTTTTTTTTTTTTCCAGAATATATCATTTGGTTTCTTTTTTAAAAAGGTATAGTTTTACTGCTGTTAGCGGGGAAAAGTGGCAAGAGCCAAGTCGGGCGTATTCAAAAAGAGTAGCGTCAAGAGTCCTTTAAAAGAGATTTTAATTGCAAGAAAAATAATTTTTTTAATAATTAAAATTTTTATTGCACAACATTAATAGAAAACGTAGATGAAAAAATTCTTCACATTATACTTTTTTTCTTGCAAAGCAAACTTTTGCGCCGTACTTATCTGACTAGCACCCTAACAAGGAATAGATTCCTCCGTTTCCGCTGGTAAACCGGATGTTTACTATTCCGCGCTATCCGTGGTCGGACTATATGCATCATGCATTTTGGCAAAAAAAACAATTTAAAGAGTTATAAATTGCAAATCTGTCTTTTATTTTTAATACATATATAGACAATTGTGCACGAGGAATTTTAAGTTCGTAATGCATTAAGTCAATAAATGGATGTGGATAGCTTGTATTTCAATATTTGTAATCGGGTACTAACATTAAAATTGCGGAGACTGAATAAATGCACTTAGCATGTTACAATACTGACAAATGCTTTAAAAATTATATAACTGTAAATGCTGCGAATATATATATTACTCGCACCTTGTATTATTAAATTAAATTAATTTATTATTTGGATCTATTTGTCGATTACTAAGCGTATTTGTTGATGCTCAAAAATGAGTAATCTATTTTTAAAAATAAATTAATAGGAACGATTGAAATGTACCTTTTGCTGCATGGGAAAACAGTAGTGACAGTAATTTTTAGTGACGGAATTTCAAAATTAATTTTTATAGAATTTGCTGAAAGATGGCGCTTCTGTAGATGTAGCCAGAAAAAATCTTAAATCATCCGATATTTCAAAATACCTCCAATTTACAACAACAATATGGTATAATTGTAGAAGAATGATAGCAAGCCATGTATTTAATCTCAGTCGAAATAACCCTCAAATGCAGCAGAAATGTAATTCAGTTCAAAAATCGTTTGTAAATTTTGACAGTGCATCTGATTTTTTCATACCCATAGAATATATTCAAGTATGTACCTGGTCTTTCATACGTGGTATACCCGCTGAAAAAAAGAGTTATGGACAAATCTAGTCAACAGTTGCCAATGCATGCCGCTTCCCGTAGGTTTGTAATATTCCGAAAAGCAATGACACGATTATCGTAATGTTCATTATTAAATGATCAATTCAACAGTTTGATATGGCCGGATACTGTTTGCATGAACCACGAAATGGTCCTAGAGGTCTCCAAAACATTTCCAATAACATTTTATCCATTGAATTCATCTGGTCTCCAGGCAGGGGCGAATTTAGATGAAAATAGGCCCTAGGCCAAGGGATCGGCAACCTGCGGCTCTTTGGATGTGAAACTGCGGCCCTTTAGTTCCATATGCAAATATTATTTATTTTATAAAAAAACCATTTTAAAATCGTTCTGAACCGATTAACAAGGAATCTGAAGAACTGTTTCGTGATTTCAAAAACAAACCAGAAATCTTGAAAAAAATCAAAGATTTGCCACTATCCGCTAAAACAGTACAAGATAGAATAGCTAAAATATCTTCAAATGTAACATATTTGCAGATGGAAGATATACAACTTTCGTCTGCCTTATCACTGGCTATAGATGAGTCTTGCGACATAAAAGACACGGCACAAGTTGCCCTTTTGTCAGGTATATGTCTTCCCAAGGTCCAAAAGAAGAACTTCTAGGATTGCTACCGCTCTCGGGACAAACTAGACGGGAAGATATAGCGAATGTCGTGCAAAAAATGCCTTGAAGACAATAAGATCGATTTAAATAAAATCGTTTCAATAGCAACTGATGGAGCCAGAAGTATGACAGGAAAAATAAAGGGGCACCAACGATTCTTCAGAGCAAAATAAACCACGAAATTCTTACGTTTCGCTGCATAATACACCAAGAAGCGCTTTGTGCCAAATCATTTCCGGCCGAAATAGTTGAGGTCATGAATTTGGAAATCAAGATTGTTAACAGCGTCTTGTCAAAAGCACTCTACCATCGTCAGTTTAAGAATTCTTAAACGAAATGGAGACTTAGTATTCCGACCTCCTTCTTCACAATAAAGTGCGATGACTTTCCAAAGGTAAGGTGTTGAAACGTTTTTGCTTTGTGCTTGAATGAAATAAATACATTCCTAAATAAAAAGGCATTAATCACCCTGAGTTAGAGAACGGCAAATGGTAGCAAAAATTTTACTTTATGGTGGATATCACAGCGAAATTAAATGTGCTGAATCTAAAACTGCAAGGAAAGGGAAAAAGCAGACTACGTTTTGGTAGAAGAATTGGTTTTGTTTTTGAAGAAAAATTAATTCTTTTTGCAGAAGATATTCAGAGCGATATATTACTTCATTTTCAATTTCTAAAGCAATATCGTGATAAAACTAGTGCAACTGTTGACACGAGGTACTCCAGCACAGTTATAAAAAAAAAATTAAAGATGAATTTGCTGATAGATTTGAGAAAATTCAAAACCAACAAAACCACTCTAGTATTCATAGTAAATCCTCTCAACACAAATAGTAACGAAATCCACATTGAGCCATTTGGAATTGATACTGGATCTCTAGAAATGCAATTGATCGATTTAAAAAGTAAAGCTTTGTGGAGTGGAAAATTTACAGAGTTTAAAAGCAAGTTGGAAGAGTTGGAGGTCCAGAAATGTATGTACGTAACGCAACAAAAGTGGACAACTTTAAAAGAAATGCCGCGAGTTGAGGCACTTATATTCGACACATGGAATAGTCTTCCAGATTGTTACAGTGAGGTGAAGAAGTTTGCATTTGGAGTGATAATCTTCGGATCGACATATTCGTGCGAGCAAGCGTTTTCTTGCATGAATATAATTAAAAGTAAAGTAAGAAGCCAATTAACGAAAATTTAGAGTCGTGTATGAAACTTAAAGCAACAAGTTATGAGCCAAATTTATCCAAACTTTCTAAAAACCATGCAAAGCCAATGCTCCCATTGAATTTGTTTGCTCAAATGTATGTTATTGTTTTTTTTTTTTTAAGTACAAATTACGTCGTTTAGTAAAGTTTAAATTTTCTACTTGAATAACCATGCAAAGCCATCGCTCCCATTGAATTTGTTCAATTGTTTGTTATCGAAGTACAAGTTAGTGTTGTAAGTAAATGTTTAATTGTTTTAATTTTTTACTTAAATAATAAGTAATTATCTAATAATGAATAAATAGAATGATATAATGAATAAATAGATATGTTTTCTTATGAATAAATAGATTTTTTTTTTTTTTAAACAAAAAACTTTATTTATGCGAATACTAACAGGTGGGCTAGTATTATTAAATCGGCGCTGCTAGTATTAAATCCTTATGATTTTTAGTTAGCCCTAATCTTCAAAAAGACACGTGTATAAATTTGACAGCTGTTGCACTATTAGTATGTGAGTTATAGCATTTTTAGTGAAGCAACTTTTGTTAGTTTGAAAAATGGATAAAAAGGAATTTCATGTGTTAATAAAGCAATAAGCCAAGCTATTGAAGCCAAGGCTTGGCTTGATAAACATTATTCGGACTTTGCACCAGAAAAATCAACCGTAGAGAAGTGGTTTGCTAAATTTAAACGAGGCGAAATGAGCACTGAGGACTATGCACGCAGTGGACGCCCCAAAGAGGCTGTTACAGACGAAAACATCAAAAAGTCCCCAAAACAATTTCAACCGTAAAGTGAAGTTGATTGAGATAGCTGAGACCCTAAAGATATCAAAGGAACGTGTTGGACATATCGAGAATGAATATTTGGATATGCAAAAGCTCTGTTCAAAGTGGGTGCCGCTTGAGCTCACAATCGACCAAAAACAACAACCAATTGATAATTCTAAGCAGGGTTTGGAGCTGTCCAATCTTAAAAAACCCGAATTTTTACGTCGATATGTGACAATGGATGAAACATGGCTCCATCATTTCACACCGGAGCCCAATCGACAGTCAGCCGAGTAGACTGCACGTGATGAACATTAAAATGCTATAACTTCATTAAAAATGCTAATAGAGCAATAGCTATCAAATTTATACACGTGTCTTTTGAAGGTCAGGGCTAATTAAAATCATATGGATTTAATACTAGTAGCGCCATCTATGTGTCAGCCTACGAACTTTTCAGCCCACCTGTTATTTATTGTTGGCAAGAAAAAATTTTGTGGCTCTTTAAAACTTTTAAATTTTGTAAATTGCCATTTTTGGCTCTTCCGACTCAAAAGGTTGCCGACCCCCTGCCCTAGGCTATTCCACTTATGAGGCCCTTTCACCCCCAATTTTAAGTTTGCAAATTGCTTATTATTTATATGTGTAGAATTTCTCCTTATTTTTGATTCAGTGTTTACTGTTTTAGAATAGTATAATGCTAATTTTGCTAACAATTAACAACTCTTGATCTTAGGCTGAAGCCTAGTTAGCCTATAGGGAAAATCCGGCCCTGTTTCCAGGGCATTACAGAGAATAAAAAAAGCAGACTCTGAAGGAAAATCAGCCGCAAACATAATAATTTCTCACTGGATATCTCCAGAGGATCAAGTTTTTCAACAGAAGAGAAGACATTACAAAATTTAACAGATCAATGGACAAGAAAAAAATAAGCACAAGAATTCATCCATTTAGACAGTCTGAATCTAAATGGAGCAATTAATTAAATTCATCCCTTCTCATCGACTTCTACTTATAAATCGAAAGAAAGATGTAGATCTGGTATAAAAATATTTCCATCAGAAGCAAACTTCATGGATTCGGGGTCAGCCCATCTACTTTGTGTCAATCATGCAGTGCATTAGAAACCGTGGAACATATTTTGTTTCAATGTTCGAAATATGAAGACCAAATAAATAAAGTTTGGCTGCCTGTTGGCCAATTAACTAGTGCTCTGTCCTTTAGTACCACATGTTTCATGTTGGAATTATAGCTATGGCATGGATGTTTGTGAGTGGTTCGGAATCCACGTTAAATTGTAGACCCCGGTCTAATTAATCTAAAGTGTGTACAAAATGACCGTAGAGCGGCAAAAACCAAACCAAGCAGGGCGCTTCGGGCTACAAAGTTTTATTCCATTCCTGGGTTTTCGATATGACTGAAGAAGTGCTGGAAACTGGCGTATCGATTACGGAGTACCAATGGGGATATACCCCTTAACCTCCTCATCTTAATACAATTTATCATAGATACAATACATCTTAATACAATACAATCATAGATACAATTTACAATTATAATTGGATGCTTAAGGTCAGTAATGAAAAAATAAGATAAAGTTTCTAAAATTGGGCCTGAATGGTCGAGTGGCCAGCGCTCTGGTGCTCGCTACCACAGGTTTCGGGTTCGAGTTCCGGCGGTGCCATGGATGTTTGTAGTGGTTCGGAATCCACTTAAAATAGTAGGTTCCGGTCTAATAGGATCGTAGAGCGTTGCGGGGGCATTGTTACTCCGCGTCCGTTGCGTATCGTCAAGTTACACGCTCTCCCTGGATAATACAAAGTGAATAACGTCTGTGCAGCGCTTGCCTTAAGGCATCCAAGACAGCTGTGTAAGTGTTTGCCAGCTGCATTAGAAAGATTTTCTAAAATTAAATAAATGGTACACAAAAAAATTAAAAAATAAGAATAAATAAAAATTAAAAATAAAAGAATTTAAGTTCAAATTTGGTACAATTAGGGACCAGTTGTCGATGCCATAAAACTATAGAAAAAAGTATACAAACTGTTGAAAGGATTACGCTGAACGGTGGGAGGCCACAATGATGATCTAGAAAGCAAAGAATTATTGTACACACTCGAAAGAAAAGACCGATTTCACAATTGTAACAATCCTTCATTTTTAAGTAAAGTCTTATAAGTGGGAACTTCAATTTTTCCTTTATGTTGTTCCTATTTAATGTTGTTTTCGTATTTTTATAGTGTTACGGTCTAATCGATCAAGGGACTCATCTATTCATTTTGCTTTTAGTTTATTCTGCTTATTTCTTCTGTTTTGGTTGTCAGAACTGCTGTGCACCAATTCTTTTAATCAAAATCCTGTTCAAAACTCAACACGAGATCTGCCACATAAGACACATAATCATGAATTAATGAATTTTGAACTTTTAGTTTCAGATTATATTTTATTGTTCATTATCACAGTATTTTTTTTATTTGCGTAAATCGCAAAAGCACCCACCAAGTCAAGTCTAAAAGTTAAAGTCATACTTCTTGGAATAAATTTTAATCAAGCTTTTATTTCTATAATATCTGGGATCGAAATGAATAGATTGTTTTAAATACAGTAGAAAGCAGCCGAATACAAAAACACAATATTAAAGCTAGTCACAGCAAAGCAGCTGTAGATAGAAGCACTATAATAAACTTTGGTACTTACGTATTAACGCCACCGCAGCTACAAATTTGGCGGTTTTTAAGTGGTGCCAATCTACACTTAGAATTTTTGTGACAAATCATAAAATATATAAAACACTTTATTTAAAATCAAAACACTTTCAAAATTCAAAGCACTCTATTTAAAAACAAAGTAGTCAATCGGATTTCGGTGGAAAATGGGCTGATATAGAGTTTAACATAGATTCAAAACAGTCTCTATTTTGGCGCATTGGCAGCTCTTTATTGGCGCATTAGCGCAACTTCTGCTGCGGTGGCGTTAATACGTAAGTACCTAAACTTTTTTATGCTAATGTGTTTTTTTAATTCTTTACGGAGTTTGAAAATTGTTTTTATACTTTATTTATTTTAACATTCTATACTTATTAAAAAAAATGAAAATTTTGTTTGTTTCTAAAGCATCTGGCAATACGGACAGTTAATCCTTATGCCATAAGCATGGGCTGCACTGCTGTTACTCATTTAGCACTACCCAGGGGGCACGTGTAGCTTGAAGATAGCTACGGACGTGAGTAAAACTACCCCCACAGCACTCTACGATCCTATTAGGACCGGGACCTGCGATTTAAAGTGGATTCTGAATCACTACAAATATTCATGGGACAGCCGGGATTCGAACCCGATACCTGTGGTACCGAGTGCCAGAGCGCTAGCCACTCGAACATCAGGTCCCAAAAAAAATGTTTGTTTTTAAATGAATAATTAAAAAATCTCTTTACGAGAAATATACAGGGAAAAATAATATTCGAGTACAGTGGACCATAAAAGTAATCGACCACTTAACGATTTTTTTAATGTACAATTTAATGTTTTTTGATGAAACTATATACATTAGAAAACAAGTATATTAAGGGATATCTTATATTTGTACTCTGGCATTTCAAACCTATATGATAAATGATAACTTAAAAAACAAGTATTACCAGACAAATCACGCAAAAATATCTGATTACCACTACCCATGCAAATTTATCAGCTTTGTTAAGTTTAATAAGCAATCTCCAAATCAAATAACATTAATAAAAATGTTCGTTTTAAAATATATTTTAAAATTTAAAGACTATCTTCTACCCCAAATTTTAAAAGGGCTGAAACACAAGAATTCATTGAAATGAAAGAAAATGCGTTATTTCTTAAAATCAAATAGCATCTCAACTATACTACACTAAGAAATGATTTAAATTCTTATATTCAACAGTACGAAGTGTTTAAAAAGAAATTATTCAGCTGAAGCATTGTCGTGTATTTAAAAGTCTTATTATAAAAAACTGAAAACCTAACAGGCGATCCTATGGTAAACGACTTTCTCACAACTACCATGAAATTTACTCCTTCTCCAGACCAATAATTATAAAGTTATATCACACGGTCTTATTTCGTTTCCTTCAACATGCAGCAAACCAGCCTTACCATTCATACAATAAGTATACTAAATCTGAGTCCTTTAATCTGATTTGCCGGTACATTTTCTATATCAGCTGTCATGGCTATTTTGTGCATTCTAAAGCGAATGAGTATTGTTGTCAAGTCAGCTTGTAACTGTGGACCAACCATTAATTTGTCGTTGAGAGAAACACCAGTTGAAGATTTAGCAGATCCATCGAATACCACGCGAAATTTGTCACCACTTTTGTTGGGAACTGGGTGATGTGGAAGATAAAAACTGGAATTGGCTGGAACATCTATCTCATTTTCAGGAATTAATTCCATATGAACAAGTTTCAAATAGTCCTCCATGAATTTATGATATTCATTGAAGAGACAGATTCTTAGCAAATCGACGTTCAATTTGATGCAAACGATGTATAGTGATATCTCTAGAAGAACCAAGTTCATCACTGGATTCACGAAATGGAAATTTAACAGCAAATCTGCCTGTTGAATCACGAGAGAAAGTCTGTATGAAATGATTTTCACAAGCTGTTTCTTCCTGAGTATAAGGCTTTATGTTTGAAATTTCCTCTAATTGCCAAAATTTGTCAAGATCAAACTCAACTGCATTGCAACTAGCATGATTAGATATAATGGTTTGAGAAATGCCTTTTGTCTTTCCGAGAATTACCCAACTGAAAATTGATTCTAAAGCAGTAAGTCCGAAAACATTTAAATGTCCACTAAGCATAATTTCACCGAACACATTGGCGTCCAAAAGAATATCTATTGGGCCAGGCTGAGGACAGTTGACATCTGCTAACTGCAGTTGTTTGAATGTTGTCAAAACAGATGCATCGACTGTACATTGAGGAAAGTCACAGGTGATTTTAGGCATGATTAATGCATCAACATTAATAGATGCGTTTTTGTTAAATTGTGATGTTATTTGTAATTTAACCGAACCTGCAACTCTACCTACTTTTCGTGAACTCAAACCGTCTACGCTTATGTTTACTTTAGTGCGATTTACTTGCAATAAATTAACGCAACTCTCTCTAATGAATGAGCCTTGACTGGCTGAATCAATAAGTAATCTACATTTTTGAGAAATGCCATTAATGTCTTTGACATAAACAATTGCTATAGGCAATAAAACCGCTTGTGTGACGGGTACGATTGCATTATTGCTACTAATCGGAGGAAGTTCATTTTCTGTTTGTGAATCAGATTTTCAATCATTTGAATCCTTCGAACATAACATTGTATTGTGGGGTTTTGTACAAATTTTGCACATACTTGCGCGACATTTATCAATCGTATGTGATTTGAATCTTAAGCAATTACTGCATAATTTAAATTTTTTTACAGTATCCCATTTTTCTTTGAGAGGAGTTTCAAAAAACTATTGCACTTAAATAATCTATAGTGAGAAATACTTTTGCAATAAGTACAAACATTCGCTGCGATCTGTGAAGAGTACGCAGAATTATTGCTTACTTTTATATATGTTCCCCCTAACATCAGAGGAAACATCTGGTTTCCCTTTTCGGCAGTTTGTCAACAACTCGAGCGCTAAAGCGTGGTTTAAGATATGCCCTTTGAACTCGGGGAAAGAGGGAAGTTTTTGCCTGCTCGTTCCAAAATCCATGTGCGAAGTGTTTCGGAGACTAGTTTTCTACAAGCTCTACAGGCTGTTTAAGGATTTTTAATGTGTCAATACATTGTTGTGTTGTATCAATTAATTTTCTTAAGCCTGATAATGATTCATATTTTAATGCAGGCTGGGAAACTAGTTTATTTAATGCTGCATTTATTATTTCGGTTTCGTTTTCGTAACGCTCAGTGAGTGCAATCCACGCTTTTCGTAATTTTCATTTGAAATTTGAATTGAATGTACACTCATGTCCATAAATTAAGGATAATTCAGAATCACACAGAAATTGAACTCTAAAATACAAATTTCACCTGTAGAATTATCACACACATCTTGAAGAAGAATATGCAAATTACAGGAAACCACCAGATGGCACGGATAGTAAGTCACAATGACGAGAGTGTAAGAGAGGGATATATAAGGAATGGTGGCAAAGAAGTAAAATTGTTCACAAGCGCTTTAAAAAGGCCTTCAATAACCGCATAGTTATGGCACAAAGGAAGCATTTGGATGATTTTTACGTGGTAGGATTATCGGACGACTGGAATGTAGACGTACCCAGCTGGAAGTATCCGAGGAACTTGGGATCGCCCAGAGTGTCATCTCCAGGCTTTGACAACAATTCCAAGATGATGGTAATGTGAGTAGATGTTACAGCACAGGTCGCCCCGAGTTACAACGCCGAATGAGGACCGGTATTTAGCAGTTACTGATAAAAGAAACAGACGGAGCACAGCATCAGACCTGTCTCGTCAGCTCTCTTCAGCTACCGGTACGACAGTTTCAAGGCAGACCGTGTACAGACGCTTAGGCACATTGGTCTATATGCTCGTAGGCCTGTCAGATGTGTTCCACTTACCGCAACTCACTGTCGCCTGCGATTAACCTGGAGTAGAGAGCATGCATTGTGAACACCGCAACAGTGGTCTTGTGTGATGTTTTCCGACGAGTCCAGGTTTGGTTTGCAGTCTGATTCTCGCCGTACTTTCATATGGAGAGCGCCAGGTACCCGTTACCACCAAGAGAACACCATTGAACGACACCGTTACGGTGGTGCAGGATGGCTCGTTTGGGGAGGAATTATTCTTGGTTCCAGAACTGACCTGCATGTTTAGGGTGTAACGATGACAGGCCACATCTATCGGGATGTCATTCTGGAACAACATGTACGTTTGTTTCGGGGCGCCATGGGTGCTGAATTTCTGTTTATGGATGACAACGCCCGTCCTCACCGTGCAAACATTGTAGACGAATGCCTTCAATTGGAGGATATCAACCGTATGGATTGGCCAGCATACTCACCGGACTTGAATCCAATAGAGCATGTGTGGGACATGCTTGGCCGACGAATTGCAGCCCGTCAACCCCTCCCACCTGTCAACCGGAACTTCGGAGGGCATTGCTTGATGAGTGGTGTAATATTCCCCAATATCAGATTTATAATTTGATACTCAGCATGCCTAGGCGTTGTAAAGGCCTGTATTGCATCGTCCGGGAGACATACTCCATATTAACCATCATACTAACCATGTCATACTGTTTTTTGTAAATAGGTTCTTCCAGGGAGTAAAAATCGCAATTTTTATTAATTATGTCAAACATATAGCATCTTTTTTTGCTCTTTACCTTTTGTTTAATAAATAGACTTTACAAATAAGTCAAATTTGTTTTGCTTCTGTCTCTTTCTTTGCAAGAACTTCATTATCCTTAATTTATGGACATGAGTGTAATAAAGTGGATGCTTCGCCTTTCACAGAAAGTTTAAGATATTGTAATTTCTGACAATCACTTAAAGATTCATTATTTCCTACACTGGCAAGAAATAAATCACGAAATGAGATCCACTCAATATAATTAGAAGTAAATATTGGTAATTCTATAAGCGGAAGTTTTTAAATTGTTTACATTAGTATTAAATTTACTTTGACATGCATTAGAACTATTATTATTCTTTCT